>CABHPQ010138440.1:0-52702 GCA_902168405.1 Peromyscus aztecus | reverse complement strand
CAGTTAGTCTAGTGTGAACTATAGCCCCAGCCCAGTCTACAGTTTTAAAAAAATATAATTGTGGTGCTGAACGTGATGGCACATACAATTAATCCTAGTGCTTGGGAGGCCGAGGCAGTGGATCTCTGTGAGTTTGAGGTCAGCCCGGTCTATATGGTGAGTTAAATTTGTGTGTGTTTATATATATACACCTGTTCATACTTGTGAGTGCAGGCTCATATATGCAATGGTGTGTATGTGTGAGGGTCAGAGGACAACCTTGGATGTTAGTTCTTGCCATGCACTTTGTTTGAGACAGGCAAGGTCCTTTTGTTGATTGCCACAGTGTACACCAAGCTAGCTGGCCTGAGAGCTTCAGAGAGTCTCCTGTCTCTGCCTCCAATCTTTCCATGGGGCACTGGGGTTGCAGACACACATCTGTCTCGATGTGGGTCCTTTGAATTTGAACTCAGACCATCATGCTTGCCAGTTGCCAAGTTTTAATTAATTTATTTGGTCCGCTTGCTTATTGTCATTTTCCCTATTGGCACTTCTTTATGGATTGCCAGTACTTTGGCTAGGCATGGTGTATGTCGTCAGTAAATACAGATGGACTGTTACGCAGTTGAAGGAGGGAATGAGTACATGGCTGTTTAGCAAGTCTGGTGGCTATATTGTGACATTTTCATTTTATCTTAAAAACAATATTGATCCATGTAGGGCAGTAGTCTGTCTTCTTTTCAGCACATTCTCTTACCACATTAATCAAGTGGGATAAAGTTTATATGTGTTCTCACTTTGTGATTTTAAAACTATAAATCTCCATATAAAGGAAACACTTTTGGCCATTAGTCACAACTTGACTATTTTAAAAAGTAATTCAGCATGAAAAGGAAAAGCAAGAATAAAAACAACATCAGTGTTAGCATCGCTGAGACCTCTTGCCAAGTAACAATGGGATCTTGACTCTCACAATTGAGCTGTGTGACCATTCATGGGCCAGTAGATAAAGCTAGGTAAAGGAGTAGGATAACATGTCTCCTAATCCTGGCTTAGCTGCTTATTAGCTTTATAAGGTTAGCTATGTTTCTCACCTGTAAAACGAAATCGGTCTAAATAGGTTACCGTGTGGAGTCAACAAACGTTCCTAACATGTCACAGTGGTGTCAGTTGCAGTGGCTTTTCACAGCAGTCATTTACTTGCTCCATGATTCTGTAAACTAGCTGGCTGTTGTCCTAGTCTGGATCTACTAGTATCTACGTGCCCGTCTTGTGCATCTGTAGCAGTACCTGGATTGACAGTGGAGGACCTGGGAACCAGCATGGCTTCACTGTGACGCTGGATCTTGGCGGACCGTCTGCTGGGGTGATGGGAACAGCTGAGCTAGGGTCTCATCCTCTAGCAGGCCAACTGAGGCTTCTTCACGTGGTAGTTGTTCCAAAGCCTAAAGCAAAAAGAGGGAGCAAACGCCATTATAAAACTATTTTTGTAAGGTTGTGCTTGAATAAGTTCCTACTGGGGAAGCAAACGGCAAGGCTAGCCGAAGTTAGTAAGGAGAGCATGCATGGCAAGTTTTATAGCTACCACAATCAGCAGTCACCACTATCACCATCGCTCTAAACCTAAGGTTTGCTGAGCATTTAGTAGGTGCCAGGTGCTCTTTTGATGCATTATCTTTATCAGAGACTGTAATTCTAGTCTCAATTTTATGAGGCAGATACGTCCATGTCCATATACTGTAGAGAAAGTAACTGAGGTTCAGAATGGCGCAGCAACAGTTTATCCGAGGAAGATCACACCACTGGGAATCGGGGCAAGGAGCTAGGATGTAAAGCAATGCTCTGGAGCCTTAGTAAGTAGTGAGTACTGCTCTTCCTGCTCTGTATGTAGCGGATGCCCAAGCCTCCTTCCTTTTTATAAGGGAATCATCTGGTAATGGATAATAGCCTGGTTTTGGCATGTTCCCTGATTATTACTGTGTCGACTACCACTCTGTCCACACTCAGCATTTTTCTAATAAACATTTTGAATTTGTTTGTCAAAAATTGATGTGGTTGGGTGACTGGGACTTGTCAACTCAGAGCCTCTTCCTGGGCCTTGGAGGTTGAGATGGCGGCAGGTTAGACATTCATTCTTAGAGCTCTTTACCTTCTATCTCTTCATTCAAGTCTAAGATGAGATACAACCTGTGTGTTTTATTTTATTTTTTTAATTAAAGTATAATTACACCATTTCTCCCCTCCAGTCCCTTCCATGTACCTCCTTGCTCCCTCTCAAATTTATGGCCCCTTTTTCTTTGTGTGTGTGTGTCTGTGTGTGTATACTCACAAATACCCGTACAAATGTAAATACATAAACACAACCTGCTGAGTTCACTTAGTGTCACCTGTGTGTGTTTATTCCCAAGACGGACTACTTGGTGATCCCAGGATAACCAGTTAAGGGGCTCATCCTTAGGGAACACTAACTTTCCTGCTTGCAGCATTCCTTAGTTGCCTGTAGTTCTTTGTCTAGGGGTGGCCCTATGAGATTTCCCACTTGCACAGTAGCATGTCTGTTGCTGTTGCCCTTGTTCAGGTCTTGTTTAGGCAGCCATATTGTTGAGATATCATGGGTGAAGCTTCCCTGCCATTTCTAGGAGACTGTGTCTCCTAGAACCACAGATTCCTGGTTCTCTGGCTTTTACAATCTTTCCATCTCCCTTTCTAAGATACATCCTGAGCTTTTGGTGCAGGACTTGTCTTGCAGATGTTTCCATTGGGGCTGGGCACCCCATGATGACTGTTCTCTACATTTTGACCAGTTGTATTTTTCTATAATGCTCCCTATTGAAAAGAGAAGCTTCTTTGATGAAGGACAAGAGCTGCACTTGTGTGTGGGTATAAGGAGAAGTATTTAAAGTGAGTGCTGGTTTAGTAAAGTGGTGGTATAGGTTCTCTTCTTAGGTCCATGACCTCACTAGCCCCAATTAGTTGACTAGGCTTCTAGTACCAGGCATGATTTCCCTCTTGTTGAGTAAGCCTTAAGTCTAATTAGATACCTGTTGGTTACTGCTAAGATATGAGCGCTGCTATTGCACCCTTAGGGATATTTTGCCATGCTGGTCATTGTTAGTTCATGGGCATCACAGCAAGGTAAGACTGTTGGTTGCATCCCTCCCTTGGCAGCTTGCATAGCATCGTGCAGCCTTCTGAGAGCACAGACTGGCTCTCTCCATATGTAGCCAGCGATTAACACAGGGAGAGCATGTGTAGGACACCCTGGAGAAGCTCTGTGCATAGTTACTGTATCAGTCTACACTCCTGTCCATAAATCACTGAGGGAAGGACCACAGTACATACACTACCAACAAGCAGATGTTGGCCAGATGTGATAACTAAAGAGAGGTAGGAACTGGCACCAACCTGCAAAACCTTTTGCTCCATGTGACAGTAGAGAAATTCTGCCCACATGACACCTTGTGGGAAACTCAGTGCTATGAGGCTGTTCAAGTATTCAGGGAATGCTGCAGCTTCACATGTACATATTAACTTCACTGATCTTGAAACACTGTTTGATGAAGCCAATCTGACACCCGAATCTGGCTCACAGCCATCACTTTGTGACCTCCCTGTGCTAGGAACTTATTGGCACTTCTCTATTGCACTGTAACCATCCTGAAGACATGGTAAAAGAGAAACCAAACAGATGAAGACGAAACTGTGGAACAATGAGAGAAAGGACATCAAGAAAGCTGTGGGTGTGGGAGATATATATCAGAGATTCCACCAAGATCAAGGATCTGGAAATAAGAAAAGTCGATTAGATTCCAACAAGTTGTATTGTACCACACTTCACCCGTAGGCTAAGTGCTCTTTAGAAAACAATTCTTGGTCAAATAACATGAGAAACATTTAAACATTAGTTAAGAAAAATGAAATAAGTTTCTTTACAACATCTGTAGTTGTCTTTAATATTCTATTGTCTATTAATATTCTATTAATCTCCCTCCAGAAGGGGAGCTTTTTACTGTGTTCAAGTTTCTGTGACCATGAAGTCTGTATGTCATGTCATTCCTTTTAGATCTAAAGTTTTGAGAAAAACACATTGGAAAATCTGGAGAAAGGGCTAAATGGACCATTAAGAATCTATGAAAGCATTATAATAGGTAAAGTTCATAAAGCAATGATTATGAGCACGGTAAGCCTGTAGGGCAGCTTGGCAAGAAAAGGGAGTAGGCAACCTATTAGTAACTGGGAACTGTCTGTTCATCTTTTTAAACAAAACATTTTTAGCCTCATTCCTCTTTTAAGAACAAACAAATACCAAGTGTCAAGGGGCGCTACCTCTAAAGGATTAAAACTCTTTGCCATAACAGTCAAGGCTCTCCTTTATCAGGCTGTCTGGCCTTCCTCGCTGCACAGTTAACACCCTCCACTCCCTGCTCTACACACCCCGCTCTATTTGCTGTTGATAGGACTGAGTCTGCATTTTCCAGCTTCATCACTTGGATTCTCTCCTGAATTACCTTCCCCACTTACTGCAGTTAGAGTCACAACTGCTTTCCAAGGCTCAGGCCAGTGGAGCCTTTCTTAGTTCTCACAGGAGATTCCTGTCCTTGAACTTGTGGACCATTGACTCTTGAGCTTGAGTGAGACTTACTGTGGTGTGTATTTGTCCGTCTGGTTTGGTATGTATGGCAGGGTGACAGAGGAAACTGTCTTCCTTCTTTAATAACATCAACCTCTAGGAAAAGACCGACATTGAGAAGAAAGACATACCCTGAGCTCTGTGTTTGCCCAGATAGGGTTGGGATGACATTGTCCAGTCACACAGAAAGCACAGTGATAACTAATCATGCTGAATAGCGTAGACTCTGCTCTCTAGTTAACAACCTCCCATCATCCCTTGAAGAGAAGTGCATTCTCTCCTAGAGACTTACTCAATAGTAATGCATGCTGTTTCTTCAGTGTAAGTCAGGATGCCACATGAGTTTCCTCAGTGAATCCCACAATGTCCCTAAGAAAGGGTATTATTGGTCCCACTTTACAGAGGAGGAGCCTGCCTCAAAACCCTTAAGCCACTTAACTTGTGTTTACCCCCAGTTCTGTGGCCAGGCAAGGCAGAACTAGGTATCTATCCCCCATACCTTACCTCAGAGTCTGGCTGCAATCACAACACACCATTCATTTGGACACACTGGTCTCCAGAAGTTTAATGACAGAGAATAAAGCTAAAAATTCTTACTCTCACTCCAGTCGGCATCAGCATGCAGAGAAAAGCAGAGCAGAAATCTAGGTTAGCCCAGTTGAGTGCTGGGGGTGGGGGGTGGGTTTATTGTAGGGTTTTATAAGGACCGAATACAGGGGTCTCTTAAGGGACATAGTTGAGGTAAAACTCAGAGTGTACAGCACCATGAAGGCACATCATTGCAGGTCTGTGAACTCTGAATGATGAGAAACTGATTTGCCCAGACCTGACACCGTGACGGTGAATAAACCAAAGCAAGCTGTTCAAAGTGTCACGATGAATTCATTGTCAAGTAGTATCCCTTCCTTCCTCCTTTAGCAAGCTACAGATGTCCCTCTGTGTAACATTTCTTCCATGTTGTTCACACACTATCAGAAAGATTCCAAAAGACTCCAGAACACTTCCCACAATTCCACACCTCCCTGCCATATTCTTGAACTCTATATTAGTCAAGACTCTTCTTCAAGGCAATGTGGAAATACTACAGTGCAAGCAATATGTTTTACCCTTTGCCCATGTTTTCTGACACAGTGAATCACACAGAACAGGGTCTATGTCCATGTTGAATGACTACATTAGAATGGGCAGAAGACATGGTGAGATGCTGTTCTAATCAGATCATACTTGATAAATCCAACTGATCAAAGAAGGACTCAAGAAAATGACAGAACAGGAATACTGGGCAGGGATCAACTCTTTGAATGTGGGGGATGAGGGAAGAGGAAGAGAACAAAAGCATCAGAGACTTTGATGCTACCTGATAGATGGGAGAGTCCGCCCATGAGGAAATCCTTCCCCATGACCTTTTCATCCTTGCTTTATTTTGTTCATGGGGCAAGTATTCCCTATGTAGGTCAGATTGAAACACAGATGGAGGCAGGCAGACACGGTCAGTCATATAGGGGAGTCCAGAAGGATGAGAGAAAGGTTTGTCCTTGTTGCTCTACAGAAGAGCCTTGTGGAGGAGGAGAAATTTGAGCTGAATGTATTTTTGGTTGGTGCAACTTTAAGTGCTCTGTTTGATAGCAGAGTTGTTTGAATGCCCTATTTCATAACTACACAGAGCTTCTCCAAATAAATGGTGTCTGCAGAATGTTCAGGTTAATGCATGAGTGCAGAGCTCAAAGGTGTTTGTGCTTAGACCGACCGAGCCTTCTTTCTTCATAAGTCATCTTGGCATTTTGTCAACAAGTTAATTTGCTTTTCTAAGAAACTAGATTAATACTTCCTGTGCTTTGTGCTATTCACAGATCTACAGTGCAGTGAGAAGAGGAGACAAGACAGAAGATACGGTTGGATCTCTTCTCCATTGCTCCAGACAGCTCCCAACCTCTGAGACTGCCTGTGGAAGGATTAGAGATGGTCCGTGCTTAAAGCAATGTGTACGAGACACCGAATGTGAGTACCGTGCCACCCTCCAAAGGACATCCATAGCTCAGTACATCACTGGTTCTCTCCTGGAGGCAACCACCTCTCTAGGAGCAAGAAGCGGCCTTCTCAGTACCTTCGGAGGATCCACTGGACGAATAATGCTGAAAGGTAATGTCTGGAATTTCATTTTTAACTCTTCGTTTTTGCCTTTAGAGAATGATAACCATCTAATATACAGCTGCTGATGGAAAATTGAGTCCACAAGTCAGAAATGCTAAGAAAATGAAGCACGAGTAGTTTTGAGTAAACAGAAAAATTCAATCTCTTAAGACGTAAACAAATATCAAGCATTAATTTTTGAAGTTCATTTTTTTTTCAAAAACAGCAAATGACTAAAAATTTGTCTTTAATATTTTTACATTGGTTTATTTATTTTGAGGGTGAGAGTGGGTAGGTGAGTGCACATGTATCACAGTTGCGGGTCTGGAGGTCAGAGGACAATTTGTAGGATGTTGGCTCTCTGCTCCACTATATGGGTTCCAGAGGTTGAACTCAGGTCTTCAGACTTGATGGCAAGCACCTTTAAACACTGAGCCATCTCATTGGTCTTTTAAACCTTAAAAAAAGTATTCAGGTGGGTGGTTTCTCTGAGTCATAATCCATGAGAGATGTCAATTAATCTGACAAAATGCTGGTAAGTGAATATGATCATATGATTGCACTGAAAATCAGCCCCGCTTGAGAACAGAGTGAAACCTAAATATCCTTCACGTAGAGAACCAATAGGTTTCTGCTGCCAGGAGAAGAAAAGAACCGTTTTTCAATGGGTCCCGTGGCAAAGGCCCAGAAAGGCAGGCATCGCACAGAGAAACGAGAGCCAGTGGAAAATGGGGTCCCGAGCATCCAAACTCCCCCGTGACTTCCCACGGCATACAAACAGGCGGGTCAGAAATGGCAGTGCACTAGAGAACCTCAGAGACCTGCTCACGACACAGCTGTCACAAACTGCTTGGCAGCCTTCCCTGGCAGGAAGCTACCAGGCAGACAGGGACCATGCAAGGTTGTGTTCCACAGCCTGGGGAGTGCCAAGAGCTCCATCTGACATCCGGCTTCTCTGTCACAGAGAGTCGACTCTGTCCCCCTACAGTGAGCCCTCAGATGAGGGCTAGCTGGCCCGTGACCTCGCTCCTTGCTCTTCAGCCTCCCTTTTCCACCCTCATATTCACTCTTGCCATGCCTAAGAGGAACACCACTGCCTCCTGGTATACCACACTGAGTACCACGTTGGATGATTTTCTGCTATCACCTTCCCTTCTGGGCTTTGGCTTCAAATGAGGAATAGAAGGAAAACACACAGTGTGTGAATACTAATCTGAAGCAATAATATGGAGAAAGTTGGTGCCGATATACATGCTGGCAAGGGAGTAAAGCATCACCCTCACCATCATCGAACTTACACTGTCTGGACAGTAAGGAATCCCCCACCACCACAGGGTTGAAGGCTTCTCCGCTCCGATGTGGCCTCCAGACAGTAGCAGGACAACATTCTCCATGGTGCTCTTCCCAAGACATTGAGCTGAGATTAGCATGTAGAATTGTCATGGTTTCAATGCATGTGCCTGCATGGCAAGGCCTCATGAAAGTTCACCAACCCACACCCACCACATACGCAGGCTATGCCCCATAGAGTGAAGGTGTTATGGAAGATCCCACCAAAGTGTTGCCAGTCAGCTTGCTTGCTGTCTATTTACAAGGAACTCACCACATACCCAGGGTATACCCCATAGAGTGAAGGTATTATGGGAGATCCCACCAAAATGTTGCCAGTCCGCTTGCTTGCTGTCTGTTTACAAGGAGGCAAGATCTGTATGCATGAAATAATTAAAGAATAATATGTAACTGTGGCAAATTAAGTATCATATAAGGAATGTAAAAGACTCTACGTGTTCAAAGGGTAAAGAAGGAGTTATATCTGACAAATCACTCAGCCTGAAATAAAAACAAAGTCAATACAAGCTACCTTCTTTCTTCTTCCAGAATATCTAGGGTCCCAACTAAGACAGGGTGCTAACCGTGTTCCAGAGACCCATGAAAGTAAAAGCACTGGCCAGTGCACCTGCTGCCCTCATAGTAACGTGATCTTGATTGCTGTTTTACTTCCTTGTTCAGAACAGCATCTCATGCATTATTTCCCTCTGGAGCTACACTAGACCATCAGCTAATGTGACAGCTTTCAACTGTTGTCTTAAGCAAGAAATGGAGTTTAATTTTCTGTTTTGTGGCTTCTTCATGGTTTCTAATAACGATCAAATTAGTTCTTGCTAGATAATAATATTAGCTGGTTGATTTTTTTTTTGATCTGGGCTTATTTCTGTTGTTTTCTAGTTTTCTGCCTTGGAGGATGATTTCAATGCAGTGCTCTCTTCCACAGGGTTTGCAAAGTTTCCGAGTCCCTTAGTCAAATATATGTTTCTTCAACATGCAGTAGGAAAATAATGCATCAGGAAAAAGGAGGTTTCTCACCACACACACACACACACTATGCAAGGTAAATCCATGTTAACTAACTCAAATAGTGTACATATATTCGAAAACACTATATTGTAAACAGCAAATGCATGTGATTTTTGTCAATTTAAATCTTCAAAATAAGGCCAGCTTGGTCTACCTAGCTAGTTCCAGGCCAGTCATGGCCACATAGTGAAACCCTGTCTCAAAAATTATATTTAGTTTAATTTAAAAAAAATAACATTTTTTTTAAAGAATAAAACACAAACACAAAGAGACTTCAAAAGCACAGGGTATTGTCAGAATCTGTAGGACGCTTGTTTTGAAAAGTAGGTCTTGAGCCCCTAGCGGATCTGGAGGAAATGGGTGAGTGCTATGCTTCAACTGGCCACTTCTGCTATTCAGCATGTGTTCTGTGGCATAGATTTGGTCAGTAGCTTTCAGCTTGGAATTGCTAATGAAAAGTTGCTCATAAGGATCCGGGCACGATGGCACTTAGGAGGCTGAGACAGGAGGATAACTAATTTGTGCCAGCCTCAGCTCCATACAAGACCCTGTCTAAAAGAAAACCAAGAAAGCAGAAAAAAAGTTATAGAGAATGGGTAGCACACATTCTGTCTCCAGCTTCTAGAAGTTTGTTTCTCAGGAGCTAGGTGGACCTCCAGACACTTTCTGGGAGAAGCGGCACCAAGTGTGGTTTGGTCCTACACTTTCGAATGCGGGATGCTGGAAGCTGGCCTTCAGCAGGGGTGTGGGAAACATTAGAAGTGGGTTAGACGGCATTTCCTGTCAAGAAGAAATTATTTTCATTGGAGATGAGTACAGAGTGAAGACTTTTACTGGACTTTGAGAAGAACTTTCAACCAGTTCTGAGATGTTCGTTGGTGGCGGCTCTCATTCTTGATTATGGTGGATTGCACTTTGATGCTCTTACCTGGATGGAAGAACCAGAAATTACCCCAGTTACTTAAAAAAAAAAAAAAAGTAGAATGAAGTGGGAGAGACGGAAAAGCACAAGATCTTTTCCCCAGAGAGAAAAGAGAAGGAAGAGGGTCAAGGGATGACCTCTCCAACGGCGAATTCATGTTTGAAGTCTGTGAAAATGAACTAGGGGGAGGTAGAGACAAGGAAGGAGACAGAAAATTCCACTTGTGTGAGGCACATAATCTTGGCGGTGGAGCTAGAAAGCAGAATGGTGATTATAGAAGCTAAGGCAATGGGGAACGTGGAGCTATGGGCACAGTTTCAAAAAAGGGAAGTTCTGGAGATGGGTAGTGACAAGGCCGTGTGAATTTTCTTACCACCTGTGAACTCTGCTCAAAAAAAGAGGAGTATCTAATTTTTGCATATTTTACTCCAACTGAGAGAAACTGAGGTGGATGTGGACAAGGCTCATCCTATGCTGGTCATTATTCCCAGGTCTACATGAGTTTACAAATAACAGAGGAGTTCCTCCTGAAAGTGGCTTTGATTACAAATGGGGATTGCAGTAACCTGTGGGGGAGAAACAGGGGGAGCATCTGTCCAGCAGTTTATCATCATGTCCAAGTTCAGGTGCTCACACAGAGCTCTGCACCCTTGCAGCTTTACCACAGCTTGTGGGGTGGCATGGAGGTGATCAACAACCAGAGCATGATCAAAGCTGGCTCTTTTGGGGTTTTGTATTTTTATCCTTAAGATGATCTGTTAAGTTAAATATTTCCAAAATTCAGAGATATTGAAGATTTGTTTGTTTATGCATATACATGTGTGTCTATGTATGAACTTATACATGTGTGTGTGCAAGTTTGCTTGCCTGTGTATATGTGCAGAGGCCAAAAGCAGGCATCAGGTGTCCTCTCTACCATTCTCCACTGATCTCACTGAAGCAGAGTCTTTCCCTGAACCTGGGTCTTTCATGTTTTGGGGAAGGCTGGAAACCAGCAAGTCCCAGCAACATTCCTGTCTCCAGACTTCTTCAGAGCCTGGGTGACAGGAGTGTTCTTGATGTCCAGATTGTTACATGGGTGCTGGAATCTGAACTCCAGTCCTCATGATTTCACAGTGTGATAGTTGGTTTTTTTTTTAATTTATTTTATTTTATTTTACAATATAATTCAACTTTACATATCAGCCATAGATTTCCCCGTTCTCCCTCCTCCTGTCCCGACCCCCTCCCCCCCCCCACCCCCCCTTTCCACCCCCTCCCGGGCAAAGACTCCCCCGAGGATTGAGATCAACCTGGTGGACTCAGCCCAGGCAGGTCTAGTCCCCTCCTCCCAGGCTGAGCCAAGGGTCTCTACTAAGCCCCAGGTTTCAAACAGCCAATTCATGCACTGAGCACAGGACCCGGTCCAACTGCCTGGATGCCTCCTAAACAGATCAAGCCAATCAACTGTCTCACCCATTCAGAGGGCCTGATCCAGTTGGGGCCCCTCAGCCATTGGTTCACAGTTCATGTGTTTCCATTCGTTTGGCCACTCGTCCCTGTATTCCATCCATTCCTGGTCCCAACAACTCTTGCTCACATAAACCCTCCTCCTTCTCGCCAATTGGACTCCCGGAGCTCAACCCAGGGCCTGACCGTGGATATCCGCATCTAGCTCCCTCAGTCACTGGATGGGGTTTCTAGCACGACAATTAGGGTGTTTGGCCAACCTATCACCAGGGTAGGTCAGATCGGGGGGCTATTTCTCGACTATTGCCAGCAGTCTATTGTGGAGGCATCTTTGTGGATTTCTGGTTTTAATGTCAACTTGCGACATGCTTAGTCCTGTGGGAAGGGGAAACCTCAATTGAGGAATTGTATTCACAGACAGAGCTTGTCTGTGGGCATTTTCTTGATTGTTGATTGATGTGGGATGGCTCATCCCACTGTGGAGAGTGCCACCCCTGGGAAGGTGGTCCTGGATTGTGTAAGAAAGTAAGCTGAACAAGACGCGAAGAGCAAGCCAGTAAGCAACATTCCTCCATGGCCTCTGCTTTAGTTCCTGACTTGGCTTTCCTCAATGATAGACTGTGATATGGAGGTGTAAATAATGTAGACCCTTCTTCTCTCTGCAGGTTGGTTTTGATCATGGTATTTATCACAGTAACAGAAAGCAAAGTAGCTTTCAGGGTAGTTGCTCTTAATTGTTGAGCTGTCTCTCTCTCTCTCCCCTCAAGAGACATGTTCTGATATAAAGCATTGATCAGCAGGGATATGCCCTTAATTGCACGGGTGTGCTAGCTCTAGATAGACAAGTGGAGAGTAAGCACTCTGGATGGAGCAACTGTTTGACACAGTTAATCTCCTCACTTCCTGTCCTTATTGTCATTCGCCTCTGCCCGCTAGCCTTCTTAACCGCAGGATTAACACTGTGGACATGGCAGTCAGAATCACCAGCTTTCATAGACTCACAAAGTAGCCAAGTGTGGTGGCATCCGTGAGCACACACCTGCAATCCCAGCACTTGAGAGGCCTAGGCAGGAGGATGGCAAGTTTGAGTCTAGCCTGGGCAGACTATCTCGCCCAAAGCAAAGTGGAACAATGTTTAAAAAACAAAACCCACAACAACAACAACAACAAAACAATAACAAAATACCCACAAGATAAGGTAAAAATGGAGAGAAAAGTGTGAGGTAATCCATAGAAATGTGCAGTGCTGAAAGAGAAAAAATAAAATAGAGATACGATAATGAGAATTTTTCAAGTAAAGGAGTTGAGTGTTCTCACATGTGTATATGGCATCAGTTGATAAAATAATGCTACAAACACAGTTTTTCCTTCTTACATTGTTACGTTTGCAAATGACAAGATTAAATATCACACTTAACCAGTACAAAGTGTAGTTACTGATATTTAAAGTATGTAGCAGGAAGGAAAAACTCCACTGTCCATTTTTAATAATTTTGCACCTGTCTGTACATCTGTGAATAACTATTCAAGTTATTGGTCATGCATAGGCTATAGCTAGAACAGTGACTATAAAAATAAAGCATGCCTTATAGAGTCAATCTTCTTATTTGAAAATAGAGGGTATTTTGCTTTTGATAGAAAAGTCGGACACATTTTCAAATTATATATCTTTTTTTAACTGCAATAAGCATATCCTATCTCTGTCTTTTTCAAGAGTTAATAGCTTTGAATATTAAAACCAGAAATCATAGTAGGAAAACACAGACATTTGAAGTGCATGACTATACCTCATAAATAGCTTTGTTTATAACGGCTGTCTTAGTTGACTTCCTCCTAATCAAAACAGCCCTTGCGTGCTTACCAGGCTGAGAAGGTATGCACATAGCTCCAATTCCAGCATTTCTGTTTATTTAAAGAAATGTCCTGACTTATTAGTTTTGCAACCTTGAAATTATTTGTGGATAAAAATATACCTTAATGTGACGCTGAGTATATTTCTGTAGCAGTTAATTAATTAAGAAATATTCATTAGCTGTGCACTGTGGCCTAGAGTTGTGTCAACTATGGAAAGAATGCAGATACATTTAGAAGTCTGCAGCTTGTAGAATAGTGTTTCTCATTCCAGAGAAAACGTAATGCTTGGTCTCGGGCCAGCTGAAGTAGCCCTTACCAGCTGAAGTAGCCCTTACCACCTAAAGTGAGAAAGCACTGGGCTGCTGAACTGAAGTGGAGCAATACTTCATAGCATCAGGAAGTCTGATGGGCATAGGACAAAATGCCTCTGCTGTGGGGCCCCAGGTAGTCAGGTATCATTCAAAGAAGAGAATCCATACACAGGGTAACCTCAGCATTTGGTCAGCTACCTGTGACCCAGGAGCGAGTTTGCTATCAGATGTGACCTCTAGTTTGAGTGGGTAGCTGGGCTGCAGTCACCTCTTACTCATCTTTGTTTTGCCCCTAGAAATTACTTTATGAAAAGAAAACATTCTCCTCTGTGTCTCAGTGAAAGTGTTGACCCGGGGGAGGGAAGGATAGAAGGCAGTATGTCTGATAACTGAGGGTACTTTGAGTTCCAGTCAGTGCACCCAGAAAGGTGATTGGTCAAAACTGTAGTGCCATAGAGGCACTTGAAGTTTCAAATTAAAATGTCTTGGTTACATATTCCAGAAATTCATCCACCAGAGTTATCTGAAATGCTACACCAAGATGAAATCTAATGATGACTAGATTCCAAGGCTCCCCCATCCCCCCAAAAAAACCTCAGTAAATGTTGAAAACAAAAACAGTTCTAAAAGATGAATTTTCAAGGTTGCTAATTAAATGTTTGGAAAAAACCCACCCAGAATAAGGGAGATGCAAACCTAATCAGGAGAGAAGGCACTCAGCAGCTGGGTTACACTGGGGGAGTTAAGAACTGCATCTGACCTAGAAACTAAAGCGAAAACGGAAAGCTGCAAAGAGTATCGGTAGATAAACAAGGCTAGAAAATGTAACTCACAAGGATTGGGAGAATGCGTCAAATCTCCCACCAACGTGGTTATGGCCAAGAAAGGCCACTCACATGTCATCTGCCTTGCTCTACTGGTTGCATGTGCGCACACGACACTTAGAATTTTGAAAAGAGACCAATGTGAAGATTTTGATGAGTTCAAGCCCCTCAAGTCCAACATGGCTGTTATCAGTGACTGTAATGAAGACCATTTGGGCTTCACATTCAAATGATATCAGAAGAGAAGAGACAGAGAAGCTTCATGAAAGGAAGGTGATGAAAGTTGTTCAAACATGAATGAGTGTTACCGTAGGCTCTCTTAGTCCTGTTAGGAATATCAGAATCCGTGACTTGTGCTGTTGTTGAGGAGGCATTGAACATGAGCATCGCTCCATCTTGGGTCTGAGTCTTGACATCAGTGTTCTCACTTAAAGCTCTTTTACTTCTCTGAACTTCAGTTTCTGCATCGGTAAAACGAAAATCAGACCAATAGCTCTAGTTGTTTTCAGGACTGGATGTGATAATGTATACAAGGAACTTAGTATCTGGTACATAGCAGTCTTCAGTCTTGACAGCGACAGTCACTGGAGATGGCGGTGGTGATGCTGCCACTCTCCTGGGAGCTCAGTCATAGTGTGCACAGAGGAGAAAAGTCCCCCTGGATTTCCCTGGCTGCGTGCCCTGGCACTAGCAACTTGAGGGACACCTGTGAGAAGGTTATCTAGTGGCTTCTGGCAACTACTTGTAACTTCATTAGATTTTCCTTAGTTTTCATGCGTTTAGCACTTCGATTCATCCATGTACTTAACAGTACTTATTGAACGTCCCCTCTGTGCCCAAACTACAGCCGTAAACAAGATGTGGCCTCTCCTTCAAGGACTGCGCTGCCAATGAGGAGCTGGACAAGTGACAAGCAAGCATGCAGCTTTAGCAAGGTAAAAAGATGGTGTTTGGAATAAGCGTAGTACCCAGGGACACGGAGGAAAGTCCCTGAACTGTCTGGAGTGAAGTGCAGGGATTCTAAAACTACGCAAGAGCCCGAAGAAACGTGAACAGCATTGAACAAGGGGCAACCTGTCTGACCTGCATTAGGGAACTCTTTTTGTTTCTACTTAATTCTCTGCTGACCATCTCTGTTCCCACAATGGTAGAAAATGTGCTGCATGTTCACTGCTGGCCTTGGGAGCTCCGCTGGCTAGTTTTTATGTCAGCCTGACACAGGCTAGAGTCCTCCAGGAAGAGGGAACACCAACTGAGAAAATGCCCCTAAACAGACTGTCCTGTGCATAAGCCTGTGGTCTGTTCTTGACTGATGATTGATGTGGGGGAGACTATCTCACAGCGAGGAGTGCTGCCCATGCATGGGTGGATGGTCCTGGATGGTACAAGAAAGCAGGCTGAGCAAGCTATGAGGAGCAAGCCAGTAAGCAGCACCCCTCCAGAGCCTCTGCATCAGCTCCCACCTCCAGATCCTGCCTGGAGTTCCTGCCCTGACTTCCCTGAGGGATAGTACTCAGGGCCCCAGAGTTGTAAGGTAATATAAGCCCTTTCTTCCCCAAGTTGCTTTGGTCATGGTATTTAGCACAGCAATAGAAACCCTCACTAAGACAGGAGCTGAGTCTAAACTCTGTAATTGGCACAAAATTTAGCGTTCAAGTTAAAAATTTTCTTGTATATTTTAGTAAAGTTACTCATTACAGTAAACATTAAATGAGTTTTTTTTATTACATGAAATTAATTCTTTTTCAAGTTTCCAAATTGTCTTAAAGGACTAGAACTCACTTAAATGGGCTGTGAAAGTTCTTGTCCATGGGAACATTTATAGAACATAATGGAATATGTGTCTAATCTGTTTATAATGGCAATGTGTCGGTCAGTAGCAGATAATTGGGAAAGAGAGAAAAATCTCAGGATAGCCTGAGTCATTCTTTAAACTTCAATCAAATCTGAATCTTGAAGAAATAATGAAGAAACCAGTAATACTGTTAAATTGAGAGTGTTTTGTTTAATTTAACTGAATTTTAACAGAACATATTTAACCATGTGTGGGAAAGTCTAAAATGCTTTGCCAAGTAGAAATACATACCTCCTATTTTAATTCTTTGTTTAAAGTCTTCTTAACTTTGTATTTCTTCTGACAACAAATGCTATTTAAAAAATGTTTTCCATGTGCTAACCAACAAGCAATTCTTGTGGAAACTTGAAGTAACTTATGCTTCAGAATTTCTGAGGCTCTCTGTGTGGAGATGGTATTTCCCTCAGTTTATACTCAGTCACTCTCTTGATTAATAAACAAATATCTGAACACCCATTTCAAGCAAATGTTGCAGACAGCCTGGGAAACAGAGGGAGTGTGCAAAAGTTTCAGAGACTCTGGAGACTCAAGTTCTGCAGTAGTGACTGCTAACGTACACCTTCCACCAGAGTTTCCCAGCCAATATATGCAAGACCAGTATTTGATCCCAAGTCTAGCTGAGTCCCAGATCCATCTTCTGCACCTCTAAGATAAGTCTTCTTGAACTTTTCCATGCACAGCCCATTTTTGCCTGAGAAATTCTATAAAACTGTGGATATAGGGTTATTATATATTTAATAGGTACGTATGTCATACAATTATGACAATAAAGAATCTTGTTTTAGAATAATTATTTTAAAATTGTGAAGTTATATTTATACTAATGTGAAAGATTGTGAGGGGGAATGTGTGTAGAGCTTGGGGAACAAAGAGAAAGCGGTTCAGTGTCACAGTGAGAGAGAAGAGTCATTTGGCAGATGAAGCTGCAAGTCAGATAGTGAGGCAAAAGCTTGACCCTATGGTTTAAAGAGCCCATGCAGGTCTTAGCAGACTGGATTTTAGGAAAGTCCTACCAACAGTGGGTGGCCTGTGGCCCTGAGCCTGAAAGGCAACCTCGGGGAGGAGGATGGCAGTTGCAAACCTGCCTATTCCTGCATTAGGAATTGGTGTGCTCAAACAAAGCTCCAAGAGTCAGTGTGAACCCTCTTAGTTTGGCATGAAACAGTGGTTGCAGAAAAAGAACTAGTTTAGAAAATTCAACATCTCTGGGGGAAAAATGAAATGTAATGAAAAATACAGTTGGTTAAGAATGGGGCATTTCAAAAAAAAAAAAAAAGAATGGGGCATTTTTACTACAGCATGGCACTGTTGTTTAAAAAAGCAAAAAAACAGCTCCACATCTGTGCTGAGGAATAGCTTCTTCCCTGAACGCGGGTGTCTGAATGCTTCTGGCATGTCTGGCTCAGCAGAGCAGCTGAGAGCAAAGCCTCCTTGGGTCTGACATAAAGCATAGATCTTGCCCAAATGTGGAAAACCTTTAGGGACGCTAAAACCATTAGGGATCCGTAACCCTGACTTGAACCAAGCAGAATAAACAAACCCCTGCCCAAATTGGAACTTGCTGGACGTCTTGCAGAGCTATCCAAGGGGAAAGGCTGGAGCCTCCAGGGTCTTCGAGTGGGTTAACATCTTGTTTGAGCCGCTCAGCTTGGGTTTGATGAGAATGTGTGTGTTTCACTCTGTCCTTTGAAATATTGTAACATCTCAGTTGCCAACCCACCAATGGTTGGAGCTCTGAACCAATAACATACACTTCTTTTTCTTTCTGAAAATGGGATGTTAAAACCAAGTTAGACCTATTGGAATTGTGATACAAATTCCAAAGTTGGAAAGGCTCCAGAGAGCATTCACATTTTCCATGGATGGAGTCTTGGTACATTCCCAACCTCTATTTCTATTTTCAATGTCCTTTGTCACCCTTCCCAGCTTAATAGTTTAGCTTTCTATATGCACAACAGAGCGAGACATTATGTCTGTCTCTCTCTCACAGCTAAGTGGTATTGTTTTTCAGAATCTGTTGACCCCATTTATAAAAGAAAAAGAAAGAGAGAGAAAGAAAGGAAGAAAGAAAGAGAGAGAGAGAAAACTGGGCAGGCAGGTTGGAGAGTTATTTCATCAATAAACAGTCACTTTAGGCCGGGTGGTGGTGGTACATGCCTTTAATCCCAGCACTCGGGAGGCAGAGGCAGGTGGATCTTTGTGAGTTCGAGGCCAGCCTGGTCTACAGAGCGAGATCCAGGAAAGGCACAAAGCTACACAGACAAACCCTGTCTCGAAAAACCAAATAAATAAATAAATAAATAAATAAATAAATAAATAAATAAAATAGTATAATTCCCTGGTGTTCACAACTTATCAATCATAAGGTAGAAGTGAGACATTTCCAAGGAAGCCAAGGCACAGAACAGCTTGGAATTGAGTCCTTAATGGTTACAGACCCACAGCTCACAGGAACATGGTTTGAATAGTTCTAGAGTTACATTCAGCCATTATCTTGACTCTGATTTACCTTTAGGAAGTGGGTGTTATATAGTATAGTATGGAAAACACCTACATATAGCTGCTCAGACCCTTTTAACTAAGGATGAAACAGCAGAGAAGGACTCTCTTTTCAACTCTAGGAACTGGTAATTTAGTTGACAGAGAGATGACTATGTGAACAAGTGATTACGTTGTTGTGTGATAAACTAAGGCAAAGATCAGTGGTAAAGCATGTAGGGTTTATAGGGGGAATAGAGATGTTAATAAAATACAGGTGTCATGAATATAGAGAATATATTTGGGGGAGAGGAAGAGGACCAAAAAGAGAGGACAGGGGGTGAGAGGCAGTGGAGGAGGGAAATTAATTAAAACAAAATATAATAGCATATTATTCATATATTATATATAATAATATACTTATATTACATATAAGTATATATAATGTCAATATACTTAAATATAATAATCATGTATAAATATATGAAAATGTCATAATGAGACCCTTTTCTTTGTATGCTAACTTTACAAATAATTTAAAATTTAAAAATATATATTTTATACATTTTTGAAAAAGCTTGTGAGATACAGTAAGACTCCCAAATGTAGTCACAGAGTGATCTGAGATCACCTCATTTCTCTCTTCCTGCACTTCATCATTTTCACCTGTTAAAGGGGCCAGTGTAGATAGAAAGTACAATGAGATAGAATAAATAAAGAATATAAATTTATTGGAATACTGTCCCTCAGAGTGCAGATGAAGCAAAAAAAGACACTCTGAAATAGCAAGAACAAAGTTCTAATGGTAGGATGAGTCTCAGGAAGGATAGCAGGGTCAGGTTTGCCAAAAGGAGGGAACATGGAGGGCCTGGAGAGGTCTCTGGAGCTGTGTTGGGTGCTCGGTCATAGAAAAATCTCAGGAGAACAGGGATTTGAGACAGTAGCCCTTCCTGGATCTTACCTTCAGGGTTCATCACTGCCATCTGTAACCTGGATCTTCCATAATTCCAAGGGCTATCGCCTTCCCTGCCCTGGGTCTCTCCATCTTCCTAGAAAACTCAACTGGGCAATGTTACAATTCCCTTCCTCCTGCTCTAGCTCAGCCCTGAGAGAGAAAGCTGGTTTTTTTTTTTTTTTAATGGAATTCCCTCTCCAAAGAAAAGAGAGAACAAATGGAAGGAGGGGAGAAGGGAAGAAGGGAGGGAGAAGACACAGGGAGGAGGAGACAGAAAGTGGAGGTGATAACATGGAGATTGCACTGAAACAGACATGTTCCAGAAAGCAGAGACAGAGACCATCGTATCAAAAACGGACTCTAGTCCCAGCCTTGTCAGTGGAGTCCATCTGTAGAGCTTCAGCTTTTCTCTCCTCTGCTTCAGCCTGCACACACAGCCTTGGGGAGAGTAAGCTGGCTGTCTGAGAAGATTCTGCCAATATGGCTGCCAGGTCACTTCTAGAAACTTCTGACTTATCCCATGGAGGGCTCTGGGTCTTTGATCCCTTTGTCTGTGTCTGTTCCACTCTACCTTGAGATCTACTCATGAGCCCAGAAGGTGGCATCTTCAGTTTGCTGTGGACACTTTGCCCACTTTACTTGAATCAGCTTTCGAACCCTTTATCTAATCAAGCTCACAGACCCCTAAACCCAAATCAAACAATATACATACTATTTATTGACTCGGGCACTATGCACCATTCACTGTCCTAAGTGTCATTTGTTGACTCAGGCACCATGCGCAATTCACTGTCCTAAGTGCTTTATCAATACCAACCCTCTTGTAACTGGAAATGCAGCCCCAGAGCCAGGAAGAGTCTGATCTCACGTGAGACACCAAGAGTCGGGATCTGCTTTTTTGTTTTTTGAGGTAGACTCTAAATGAAAACCTTGGTTCATTCTTGTTTATGTCATTTCATTGCACAACCGTAATCTTCTCTCCCTTGCCTCCATCACCAATCCCTCTGTCTGTTTCATAACCCACTTTAAAATTTTCCGAATTTCCTCCATTGATGAAGTGGTTGGAGTTACTCTTTGCTGCCCAGGGTCTATAGTCAACAACTATGAAATACTCTGAGTGGTCAGAAGGGAGTTCTGGTAGATTATCATCCTGTAGAGGAAGCAGGATCTGATCAGATGGGTCCCTTCAGGTGAAAGGATCAAAGAGTAACTAGATCGTATTGACCAGCTATCAGAAAATATACGGTCTCCTGGTGTCTTTTATATCTACCCCTGTAAGTATAGAACAAAAGGAAATGCCCCTGAAAGAAATATGTGACCAGTGAATAATTTGCACTTTAGTGGAATGAAGGAGCCACGTGACTTGTGTGTATTAATGAGCCGTTCATCCTTTTCCAACTCTCATATGCTTAAATAAGTAAATATTAACATGTGCCCAGGGTATAGGATGACCTGCCTGGCATTCGCACAGAAACATACGGGCTTTCCGTTATTGGCCTGGTCACTGTGCTATTTCAGTTATGTTCTGTGTAATTCTCAGAACAACCATGTGAGTCACATTGTAAAACCTAGACACTTTAAGTTGGTGTCGCTATAAATGTTAGTTATATAGAGAGACTGGAAAAGGGAAAGAGAATTTGCATCTTTAAGCCCTGTTATTCAGAGCTATTCTCTTCTTGCTCCAGACCTGATTGCTCCAGTCCACAAACTGAAGCCCTATAGTTAAGCTTAGTAGGTACACCTATTTTGGCATGTTTTGGGCATGCTATTAGATGACTGTATGTGATATCTCTCATCCTCAACTGTGAAGTATGGCCTTGGAAAGAGTAAGTTGGCTGAGAAGAATCAGCCAATATGGCTACCATGTCATTTCTAGAACCTTCTAACTTACCCCACGGAAGGCTCTGGGTCTTTGATCCCTTTGGCTGTGTCTGTTCCGCTCTACATAGACACACATAGGATGTTGACAGGTGTGAAGAGCTCAGGAATATTGACTTGTACCATCTTTCTGGTAATGTTTTGTACTCTTAGCTAGGAGTCACAGGAAGTTTCCAGATAAATGTCTCTCCCCGGAGATCTTGATGTCGGGGTTAAAGAACTAGGGAATTGCCAAGTAGAATTTGAACTTGGGTCTGTCCGACTTTAGAGCCCACACTCCTGAGCACTCTTTACTTGATATGGAGTCCATTGAGGGTGCTGGTAGAAGGAGGCATCTGTAGTGAGCTTAGGTGCCAGGATTCTTGGGCCTTCAGCCTGGTTTGCAGCAGTGAGCAGTGGCAGCAGTTCAGTGGGGCTCCCAGATACCAGATGCTGGCAACCTGGACTGTTCCCATCCAGCTGGAGGAGCCAGCACTGTTCTTGTGTGTGCTCCTCAGGCCCCAGAGAGAGACGCCAACAGCTGTCTTCTCGGATCAGATGACTGTTTTATACCAAGTCAGAAAAAACTAACTTAAGGAAGGAAGTGTTGAGGGCTCTCCCAGACTTGTATAAATGGTGTTGTTTTCTTTACACAGTTCACTGGGCTGACCTCCATCCTGCTACTGCCTGGCGTTGCCATCCAGAACATCATCTCACAAGGTCAAAGGGCCTTCCTGGGTCCCTCTATTTTGATCTAATGGGAGTTTTATAAATACTCCCTTGCTTTCTCGTAGCACAGAACAATCAGAGGCTGATGTAAACATAAGCAGGTGAACGTGAGGGGTAAGCTGAGGCAGTGGAAGGGAAAGGACCAGCTAGCCCTTATCAGTAAGTGGCAACCGTGGCCTAGGACACAGAAGAAGAAATAAGACATGCCTCTGGAACTTGGGGTCTGAGAAAAGGAAGGGGTGGTCTTATTTTTTTTTTAAGTGGAACCTATATACACTTTGGTTGTCTTAACTTTGGGAGACTGGGATGTCCAGATTTTATCACAGCAAAAAGCCGAAAATCAGAGTTGTATATTTGCAAGACATCTGCTTAGTTGTGATGGTTACAACATACAGTGAGCCTTCTTAAGATAAAATAATGATGAGCAAAGGACTGAGAACTGTGACTTCAGGATGAGGAGCTATAAAGTGCCCCATCAGTTAACATCATGGCTGTAGAGTTAATAAGGGCTCCAGCAAGGACTGTGGTGGTAAGCATGAAGTTGTAGATTCCCAAGTTTCCTCCACACAACAGCTCTATAATGATCTTAATGTGTCCAGTCTGAGGTTCCCAAAGGTATCATTGGCCACTTTGCACAGCCATTATTTTATTTTTCTCTGTTAAAGTTGGGTTGGGCTTTGTCAGTAAAAAGCGTTTGCCTAAATCATCAAACAATAGTCAAAGCATGCTGGTTGTATAATTAAATATAAAATAGTCCTCGTCTGTTACTAGAATATTCACATTATCTGGGTTGAAGTCATATAATAGGCACTCAATGCATACAGAATTTATGCATCAGGTTAGCAAGTGGGACGCAGCAGGGCTTGTGAGCCAGCATTTTTGATCCCATTTTCATTTAAAAGGAGGAATGAACAATCTTGAGTTTGTAGATAAGTTGAATTCTGGTGCCCAAACCACAGGAAATGTTTAAAAGCACGGACTTTGGAGCCTCCCACATCTACCTTAGAATTCAGGTGCCTCTTCTCACCACTTACGGATATTTGGACAAGTTGCTTGTCCTCCCTGAGTTTGCTCAGCTATATGATGGAATACTAATCTTACCTTGGTTAGATTAAGATGCCTTGAGTTTTTGCAAGTAATGTGCTTAGTACTGAGCTGAGTGGGAGGCTTTTAAGTGTCAGTAAGGGCTTTTAAGTTCTCAGCACCATGATTGCTGCCTTCTAGGGGAAAACAAAGTCTCTAGGACCACATGCATTTTTCTCATTAAGTGACTTTGACCTATCTGAAGTTTGGTACGGACCATTTCTACAACGATATGTTCTAAGTCAGAAATGATCCTTATGGTTAACTTTTTACTCTGTAGCGCTATTTTAACTGATACTCATTGTGATAGGTGGAAAATGTGAGTATAATCACAATGATGATAACGAGTTTGTATTTTGCGTTAATAAAAAGACGTGTTTCTTTTTCAAAAATCATAATTTTAAAAAATACCAGATTGTTTGTGATTTGAAGTCATGATTACAGTTAGATCTCATTCTGCTTTTTTTTCTTGTCTAACATCAGGGCTGAGTTAGAGCCAAAAATGCAAATAGACAATAAAAGTTCTTCTCGGATTGAAATTAAACATGCATATCAAAGTGAACGTAGACTTGAGCATGAAATCTAATCCAATTAGTATAGTTACTAATAAAATAATAGATTAAAACCCACACAGTCATTTAAATAGGCACCAAAGATGAATCTTACAAACTCCAACATCCTTTCCTGAAAAAAAAAAAAAACAAACAAAAATACAAAGAAACTTCTTCAAGCTAATGAAGTGCATCTGTGTGAAATCCTCACCTAACTCTATGCATAACGATGGAAAATAACCAAGCAGAGATTCCCACTCTAATGTTGTGCTGGAGGTTCCATACCGGAAACTACACAAGAATATGAAGCTGCATAGGAACATAAGGAATCCAGACTGGAAAAGAGAAGTGAATCTACTGTGTTAGCAGATGGCATGATCTCATGTGTAGATAGTGTGATGTAATCCACTAAAACAATCTTAGAACAGGCAAGTTCTTAATACACATAGGTATTTGTTTCCTCTTTTATGGTGACAGGTAATATAATAAACCCAAGGAAATTGCTTATCACAATGTTACTTATAATATACAGCATGGACTTTTAAAAAAGCCTTTTAAAATTAAACATAGGATTATGTTTAGGGTCAAAGAATTATGTACTGTATGGATTTTTTTTGTTAGAAAAAAATTATGTTTTCATATTTTAATTTTACAAATTGTATGTGTATATGTATATAAGTATACATGTATGTATACATGTATATATACATATATATATGAAAAGAATGAAATCACAAACAAAAATATCAGTAGAAATTTGAGTGGGTGAAATATTGACCATTTTAATTCTGTTCCTATTTGTCTTTATATTTTCTGCACCATGCATTTCTTTGGAAAACAAGGACAACAGTGTGTTCCCTTGATGGGAATGCTGTCCTACAGTTTTCTCTGAGGGTTTTCAGTCTAGTAGATAGTTTTATCTAACCATCTTTTAACTCTCCATCTAGTGATTCCTTTTAAGGGGTGAATTAGAAATAATGACGCTTCACTGGCTTCGTGCACTCATCTTTGTTAGGGGAGGCTGCGAACAAGCCAGACACCTTCACTGTTAGATTGATTTTGTTACTCTAAAACCAATAACAGAAAATAAAGGAGAAACTCACACCAATTTACTAACCTTTTCTAAGTCTGCCACTTCCCCATCAAAGCAATTTTCAGCTCTGTCTGAGAGTTAGTGTTTTTAAGCCAATTTTGTGTCTTTTATAAAAGGAAATCGATGTCCTTCTCTCTGTGTCTTATTTTATATAATTGGAAGTGTGCCATTAGAGATGTACAGTTGAGAATCTGAAGTTTAGCTTTCTAAAATAAAATAACTGTTTGCAAAATTCACTCAAAGTTTTTCAAAGGAAAACAGAGTCTATACAAAAGGTTTTTCCTGCTTTCTTGCCTAAGTAAACTACGTTTGAAAAGTAATATTTAGTCACTCATTTAATGTCTGAGTGTTCTGCCAGCCTGTATGTCCTAGTGCCCGGGAAGGTCAGAAGAGGACTCTGGATCCCCTGGCACTGGAGAAACAGACTGTTATCAGCTGCCATGTGGGAGCTGGGAACTGAGCCTAGGTTCTCTGTAAGAGTAACAAGTGCTCTTAACTGCTGAGCCATCTCTCCATCCCCAGCAATATTTATTGGGAAAAAATATGAACACTCCCAAAACTGAGCCAGTTTTTGGTGATAAGAATATTGGAGTTTTGTCCTCTGGATAAATTTTCCAGAAACCTTTTTAATGTGTTTTTAAAATACTGTTATTTATATATTATTTAAAAACCAAGCAAAACAGAACTGTGTGTACTAGACAGATATGAAAACATAGGCCTACCATTACAAACCTCCCCGCCCTTCAATGGCATTGTATTTATTATTTTCTGTTTACTTTTTTCACATATACTTGTGAAAAAAATTTCAGTTCAATTCAGATTAATTTACCTCAGTCTATATTTTTGCAAGAATCTCTGTTGGATAAAATACTAGCATTAGAATGGCTAACGATGCATTCTTATGTTCTTGTTGTGTCTTCCAAGCTGTGCATAGCTCCTCACTGTCTGCAGAATGGGAATGAAAGCCATCAACAGGTCCTCCTTGGTTGTAAACTGGTGTCATTTGAAGTTAGAGTTGGAAATTAGAGAGAGAACCTTCTAAATTCAGATTCCATAAGGTGAAAAACTGACCATATTTTGAGTCAGAACAAGGTTAAAATTCTAACTCCACCTCTCCAGAGCACTGTTACCTTTAGGAAAATTGCTTCACATTTCCCATCTCTGTTCCATGGTCTGAGGCATGGAGATTATTATACCCACTACATGTTCTCTGTGAGAATAAAGCATTTCATGTAATGAAAAGATAGTAAGTGAAAGTTTAAATCCCCCAGTAGTGAGTAATGCTGCCAATGTAATAAGTCAGATCAGGCCAAATTAATAAATCCAGGTTGAATCTGAACAGAGCAAAGCAACTCCCAGGTGACTCTCAGGAAGGTAGGAGAGAGAGAGCACATGGCAGGTCTGATGCAGGTCTTAAATAGCCTGTAGGCGTGGTCTTGAGCAGCCCCGGGAGAGGGGCTGACCCTTGGCAGGCTTTGTGAGGGCAGTGTCTGGAAAGGGAGGAGTGGAGTGTGGATGAGCCCCCTCAACTCCCCCTCCCACGAGCTAGAGATCCCCAACAGTAAGATCTGGAAAGCAAGGGCTAGAATGAGTGGCTATAATTTGCGAGGACTGTGGGGGTCCCTGGAAATGTCATGACAGGCAGAGAAATGAACCAGAAAGAGGTGAGAATGAAAATTCAATCAGCTTGAATTTATCAAGCCAAATCAAACTTTGGGAGTCTGACGCCAGGCAGCTTATTGCCAGCGTATTTAAACACAGTATAATTTGGGGGACAGTTTCCTGGTATAGTACCAACTCCAGTGCACAAAGAGGCATAATTATGTCAAAACTCAACCCAAAGTACATGTCACTTCTTCCGGGAAGATGGGTTCTAGAGATAGGTTACGTATTAGCTTAAGGACCTAGGGAAGGATCTGGTGTGGTAATACATACAGATAGCGTTGAGGTCATCTGGGCTATTAGCCACCTCTGGTGCTGGTTATGAAAGCTTAGGGGGAGCCCCTGGCTATACAGATAATGTAAGGGTCACTTAGCCTACTAGCCACCTCTGGTCCTGGTTGTGAGAGCTTTAATATGGCCTGGCCCTACAGATAGCACCAATCACCAGGCTATTCATCACTTCTAATTCCCAGCGTTCTGGGTGGAAAAACAGGTTTTACATCCTTTCCTTTGAGAGGCCAATGCTGCATGCTTAACATTCCTAGTTGATCTGTGTGTGCAAGGACCTTTGTGCTTCCAACAGATGACCAAGCCGGGAGTATCCTGAGTGGCTATGTTTCAATGACTTTTGTAGAAAGTGCTACCATTTTGCTTAGTACACACTCTGTAACACTACACCTTCCCCACCCACACTCTGAAGCTGCCTTCTGATTTTCACCATTACATTTTTATCACCTTCTGATGTGTTTGTCCATATCCTTTCTTAAGATGTTCTGTATGAGCAGTGATCTTTTCTTGTTCACTAAAGCTCAACATCAGAGTACCTAGACACAAAGATTGGAACACAGTAGGCACTCGGTAAATGAACAAAGTTTGACATCGTTTTTCTTACACCCATTCAGATGTACAACATGCTCGACCTGAGGGTTGGCCTCTGAGCACTGAACACATGCATGATAGCTGCATTCTGGCGTAGGGAGGCAGAGTGCTCTGCCAGAAGCAAGAATCTTCAGGTTTTCTCTTTTTTGCTGACTGCTGACAAGCTAGATTCTTGGGCCTTTTGCACAACAACTTAGTCTAACTATACACAAAATAAGACTAGCAATGCCCACCTGTGATGTGAGTAATGGTTCCTGTCTTAGTTAGGGTTTCTATTTCTGTGAAGAGACACCATGACCACAGCAACTCTTATAAAGGAAAACATTTAATTGGTGCTGGCTTATAGTTTCAGAGGTTTAGCCCATTATCATCATGGCAAGAGGTATGGTGGCATGCAGGCAGACATATCAGGAGAAAGAGCTCAGAGTTCTACATTTTGATCCACAGGCAACAGGAAGTGAACTGTGTACCACACTGGGTGTAGCTTGAGCATATAAGGCCTCACCGCCCACCTCCACAGTGACACACTTCCTCCAACAAGGCCACACCTCCTATAATGCCACTCCCTGTGGACCAAGTATTCAAACACATGAGTCTGTGGGGGCCATACCTATTCAAACCACCATACCTCCCTCACAGTATGATAAGATTACTTTGGAACTCTGGATGATCATATGAAGCATAGCAGGAAAAAACAAATGATTTCACTTTTGTTAAGAAACAACAACCAAAATGAGAAGTGGAAGTGGCCATGGTTGTACCTTAGCTCAAGGCACTTGGGTGGGATCATGCACTGAACAAGTCATTGTTTTTTGTTGTTGTTGTTGTTTGTAATGCAACCCCCTACAAGGTAGGAAATTTCCAAAAGGTGCTAGATGGATAGATTCATGGAAACCACTCATAAATTTAAAAGTTTATCCCCTGGGTCTACCTGGGTGATTCAGGTGATTGTAGATGGTCCCTGGGAATGGTCCTAGTAGACAAAGTCAGGGGCTGGTGATCACCAGAGAAGCAGGAGAGAGAGGGTGACTTCCTGAGGATGCTCTGGCTTTTCAGAGTAACATCTCACAAGAGAAAGGCTTGACCTGCGCTTCCCATCCCCCAGGCAAGGTGCTACTGAGACAGATGATTACCCCCAGATGTCTAAATGCGTGTGTGTTTGTTTTTGTGAGCACCCCATATTCTGCTGCTTCCTCGTTTGCTACAGTGATACCCTTAAAATCTGCTTAAAGTAGGCTTCAGTTGTGGGGGATAAGCTACTGTTTCCTGAGCGGACGCAGCCACTCTTGCCCTTCCATCTCTCCACAGATTCCCAGAAACATGGCAGAAGTTCTTGGAACCATAAACCTCACAAAGTCGGTCTCAGCAGACCCATTGCAGATAGCTGAGGGTAGTGAGAGACACTGTGAAGAGATACTGATCCCGCTGTAAATGACACAGAGACAGACAGCAAGGCTGAAGAGGGCTGCTGTGTAATAACTGCACATCACATGGCTGCTGTGTAATAACAGCACATCGCATGACTGCTGTGTAATAACAGCACATTGCATGGCCGCTGTGTAATAACAGCACATCACACAGGCCCTGTGTAATAACAGCACATTGCATGGCCACTGTGTAATAACAGCACATCACATGGCCCCTGTGTAATAACAGCACATCACATGGCCCCTGTGTAATAACAGCACATCACATGGCCCCTGTGTAATAACAGCACATCACATGGCTGCTGTGTAATAACACATCATCACATTCCCCGTGGGAATTCTTCAAGGCTTTGAGAAGCCCTGCAGTTAAGACAAGAGCCTCTTGGGCTGGAGAGATGGCTCAGCTAGCTCCTGTTGTTCTTGCAGAGGAACTGAGTTCAGTTTCCAGTACCCATGTGGCAGTTCATAACCAAATGTAACTCCAGTACCAGGGGATCTAATGCTAGGCTGTGACTTCCTCGAGCACCAACCATACACACGGTACACACACATACGTGGAGACAAAACACTCATACACACAAAATTAGATGAATACATCTAAAAAAACAGTTTAATAATAAAAAAGAGTCTCTTTGCCTTTGTTTTAACCCATTATTTCCTGGAAATTATTAATCTAGAAATCATGCTTTGTATAAATCCAGTATAGATCCTTTAGACAGATCTGATTTTAAACATGGGGCATTCCTATGAACTCAGAAAGGGCCCACTTGAAATTCTGCATGCTGCCATATGGTGATTTCAGGCTGACTGAGGAAGAGAACTGTCTACCTTCTGGGCCACACCCTCATCTTTAAAGTCAAAAGAGGTCATTTTGTTTGATCTCTCCAAGTAATGAGGCAAACGAAGTGGTTTACACTAACCACAACCTCTTGAAATGCATCTATAACCTGGGATGTCAAGGTGACAGCATGCTGAGTATAAGGACGTGGAGTTTGGAGTCATATAGACCCTGTTCAGGTGACAGCTCGGACTCACTACTTATGTCACCTTATGTAGCTAGAGTTTTCCTGCCTGGCCCACAGTCAGGACAAATCTCTCTCACCTGCCAGTCCCGCAGCTGCTCAGACCCAACCAAGTAAACACACAGAGACTTATATTGCTTACAAACTGTATGGTCGTGGCAGGCTTCCTGTTATCTAGTCCTTATATCTTAAATTAACCCATTTCTATTAGTCTATAAGTTGCCACGTAGCTCGTGGCTTACCGGTACCTTACATCTCGCTTGTCATGGCGGCAGCTGGCAGTGTCTCTCTGCCTCAGCCTTCCACCTCCCAGCATTCTCCTCTCTGCTTGTCCCGCCTATACTTCCTGCCTGGCTACTGGCCAATCAGTGTTTTATTTATTGACCAATCAGAGCAATATATTTAACATACAGAACATCCCACAGCAACCTTATATGAGGTACAGCGCTTGTGAGTCAAATCTGGATGCTAATACCAAATCTCCTGGGAGATGGTGACGTGACTCGGCAGGTAAAGGTGCTTGACACCAAGTCTGATGACCTGAGTTCAATCCCAGGAACTCACGTGGTGGAAGGAGAGAACTGACTCCTGCAGGTTGCCCTCTGACATCCACATGTGTGGTATGGTACACTCATACCTACATACATATACAATAAATTAATTAATTAAAATTTAAATCTCCTGAATTAATCCATAGAAAGCACTTAGTATAGAAAGCTTTTATTGAGCAGAGAGTCACAACTTGAAGTTACTTTGTCTCATGGTGCCCAGGTGTGGGCTGTGATAGTATCTATAGTCAGCTGTAGAGTGAGCGTTACAGAAGACTTGTGGCTGAGAGCAATGGCTGAAAGTGAGGTAGATAATTTGGGGCTTGGTTTTGGTTTTTGAGCAAGAGACCAGCAGTTCAGGCTGGCCTTGAACTGTGGATCATACTGTTTCCATCCCCCCCAAAGCTATGATTATTATAGGCATGAGTTGCCACACATAGCTTTTATTTTATTTTATTCACCAGAAACTTTCTAAAAATGTTTTTGCAAGTGAAGATCTACAGATCCCAGTGGGCACACAGACGAGTGGGAAAGTTTAGGAGTCGTGAGCTCCAGGTCACTAGGGCACCATCAGGTTGGGCAGAGGGAGGCAGAACTGATACACTGATGAGGCTGGGGCAGTGCGGCAGGTGAGGCAGAAGGCGAAAGGCAGGAGGGCCCAGCAAGGATGAGAGAAGAGCGGATATAATACCTGCTCAAAGCATGGAAACTGATGGATAGCAACTTATGTCCCGAGGATGCTTGTATGGTGTTAGCTTGTTGTGAATATATAAAATCCCCAGGAATCCTGCTTTCAAAAAACCCACGCCAAAGCCTAAATATGTTTCAAGCCTTGCAGCCTTGATTTGTGTTTCCTTTGGGTGTGATGCCATGAGACCATTAGATTTATCATAGATACTCTGATTTTATTCCTTTTTTTTTACTGTTTTATTCTAATCTCTATTATTGCCATTTATCACTAGATTCATCATTGTAACAGTGATTCATATCTCAAAATATATTGTTGTTTCAAATATATCATCCTTACTCTTATTTATATACTTTGTTTCATCATCTCTTCTATTATATATCATACAAGTTGTTATTTCATAAGATTTATTGTTATTCTATTTTCTCTATAGAGTACTTTATTTTGAAATCATGTTTTCCAGTTGGGTGCTTCTGGGAAAAATTCCTGTATGTGACTAACTCCACTGTACATAAAATATCTGGACCCAAAAACTGTCCCTGGCATCTGGCTTTATTGTGACTCAATTTTCAGGAAATCTAGTCCTTTTCTAATCTATTCAAAGAATTGAACTGTGAGCCCACAGTGGCTGGATTCTGAAATCCATGTTACACCCTGTAATATCTGAGCTTCGAAGAGCTGAGTGGTGGTCCCCACTTTTTGCTACTATAGGTTTTTTGTAGTTTGTTCGAGGAGACAGATAAAGAATAAAGTGAAGCCTTCACTCACCTATCTGACTTTTAGAATTTAACAGATATGGTCATGTGGATATGATAGAATTTATAGGGAAGACAAAACAGAAATTTTTACCAGGCATATATTTAGAACCACCTAGCTTTGTATCAGTGGAGGGCAAAGTCACTGAAATCATAATGATTTTTCTTCCTGATTTTTTTGAGATGAGGTACCACAACTCACTGTGAAGCCCTAGCTGGCCTGAAACCTGCTATCTCCTCTAGGCTGGCTTTGAACTCATGATCTTCTTGTCTCACCTTCTCCAGCCCTGGAATTACAGATACTATCTATCCACCATGCTCAGTGATTCAGAGGTGGAGCCATTTGTAGTGATAGTCCCAAAGATCTCTCTGCAGGAGAGATTTAAGAAGGGTTAAAGAACACTGAAGTCTGAATGTTATGGGATTCCTTCTGTGACTGATGGATGTCCAGAATCCTGGCTTGACTGTAGGTGGGTGTCTAGTAGTATGGTGTCATCAAGAAGACAGGTGGGCTTGATTTTAACAAGGACCACTTGGACGCGTGTTGTAGCAGGAGGCAGGAATGGTTCTGGATGCAGAGCATAGGATCCCTCCTGCAGCAGTGTGAGAATATAAAGAAGAAGGCCAGGAGGGAAGACATGCACAGGACGGAGATCATGGACAGCGTGGATCCCATAGCAGCGTTTCCAGAGGAGGCTCCAAGGATGCTAGTCATACAGAATGATGCAGTAGATAGTAGATGAAAAGGGGGCGATACTGGGCAAAGATAATGCAAATGGCCCTGCAGAGCCTGTAGCAATGTACCGTGTGTCTGAAGTATCTCTGGGAAAAAAAAATGTGTGACATGAATATTTTAATCTTTCCCAAACTTACATAACCATAAAACTGGATGTTCTCTCAGGGCTGAGGATATCGCTCAGTTAGTAGAATTCGTGCGGAGCATACACAAGGTTCTGGGTCTGAGCTCCAGTACTATATAGACACCTGTAATTACAGCATTTAAGAGGCATAGGCAGGAAGATGAGACGTTCAGGATCATCCTCAGTAAAATGGTGAATGGCTCAGTAGATGAATGGGTGAATTAATTTGGGCAGGTAGCTAAGAATTAGAGTAGGACAGTGTCAAAGTAAATAGAAAGTGTGTATGTCAGTGCTAATTAAAGAAATTGTTTTGAACCTAGACACCCCTGCCTTTGGTACTTGTCTGTTATACCCATCACTCCCTGTCCTGAATTCTTCTGCCACTTTCTTGTTTCCAGTGTAATACAAAGTAAGATTATTTATTTGAATGTATCCCCTTATAACCCATTTCTTTCTTACCTTTATAGGTGGTTCTGTTCTTGCAAACTCTCAAATGAACCTCAGTGATATAGTTTTTGAAGATGTGGGGATGGTAGACTATACCATTATGCTTTGGAACTGTGTGTGTAAAGGGTTGGGTACCTAGTCTACATGTTTATAACAAATATGCACATACACATGCAGCCTTCTTCTGTCTTCAGATTCATCTGGCTGTGCCCACACTCCACCTTATTTATCTTAACTCTAATGACTAACCAAGGAAGATAAAGAATATGATGATCTATAAAGTTTCATAGTGAGCTTTTTGGATAGCAATGTGTTAAATCAATGCTGCTACTAAAGGAAGATAAGCCCCTGCCTCCACCTCCCATGGATTCAGGAAGACAGATGTAAGAAAGGTTTCTATAGCAAGCATTACAGTGTAGAGCTACTCACTAAGCAAATGATTTGACTGAGAAATCTACAAGGTTTTGACTGGCTTTGTGATAATGATCTCAGCCTTGGTATAACCATAGTTTGTTGCTTTTTTTTTTCCCCAGAACGCCAACCCGGCACCTCTATGGCCAATTCCAATACCGTTCCTTCAAGTTCAGCTGGGATCAGCAAGGAGCTGATTGATCTCCAGCCCCTCATTCAGTTCCCAGAGGAAGTGGCCAGCATCTTGACAGAACAGGAGCAGAACATTTACCGAAGGGTCCTGCCCATGGACTACCTTTGTTTCTTAACCCGGGACTTGAGCTCCCCTGAATGCCAGAGTTCCCTGCCCCGTCTCAAAGCATCCATCTCAGCATCAATCCTCACTTCTCAGAATGGAGAGCACAATGCCCTTGAAGACCTTGTGATGAGATTTAATGAGGTAAGGAACCCCTCAGACATTTCTGTATTGGAGCCACCATCTACGATTCTTAAGTGTATTTCTCATCTGGGGTCTGTCTTTGATAACTCTTCTACCTATCTGTCTTGCCGATTCCATGAGGGCCAATTTTCTTCCCAGGCCCTGAGATTGCCACCACACTGTCTTCTTCCTTCTCACTTCACCCTAGCTGCCTGCAAATCTGACGGTGTCTACAAACATCTCAACCCCTAGACTCCGTCCACCCATTCCTAGCAGTGTTTTTAAGGCCTGTGTCTTAATTGTGAGCCTTGACAGCATGAAGCCTGGCCACATCACTTCTCCTCAGAAACTTAAAAGACCAGTGCCTGGGATTCCTCATATAAGGAAGCATGGAGGTAGTTACTGAGGGGTATGAATCACTCCCCTCCCCTCTCTGCATCCTATCAAAATCCTCGACCCCAAAAAGTCACCTTAAAGCCTCAGAGAACATGCCAGAAGCCAGTGCTAAAGAGCACAAGTGTGACTGGAGTTTGTGAACACTGAAGACGGAACTTCTATATGGCATCCAGGGATGAGGTAGGGGTGAGGAGCCAATGACTGGCATCCCTATGGCTTAGGTCAAAGAGGAAGTGACAGGAAGTTGATGCAGGTCTTGGTCTTAAAGGACCCTTCTCTCTATATAATGTGCCCCACACCCATAGTTTTCTTTTTCTTTTCTACTTATAGTTTTAATTTCTTTTGCCCCAATTATTAAGTTACAAATTTTTAATATGGCTATTGTGTGTCCTTGGTTGGTTGAATTCCACAAACAGCACAGTTTCTGATCTGGGTCCCTAGTAAGCACCACCTAACGCTAAGAGGACTCTCATTGTGGGTCATGCGTATCTCTAGTTGACAGAGGGTCGGTCAGCCTTTGTTACGAGTGCCCTTCCTAATTCTTGGCCTTGGTGTGCAGCCCCCATAGGTTTCCAGAAAAGATGCTGCCGGTGGTGGTAATACCATTGACCAGGATGAAGCCCTGGATAAAGAAAGTGTTAGAGGCTGAGCCCGACTGCCTCCATGTCCAGGCATGTCCCCAAACCCCATTCCTCAGAGAGAAGCCTGTGTCCACAGGCCTGGCAGGCTCACGATGACCATTTTACAAGCATCACTTACTATCTCTTCGCAGCAACATGGGGGGACAGCTTTCCCATCCTACCAACAGGGACCAGGGTGTAGGGACAGTCGCCGGCTCAGAGGACCAAGGATGGGTGGCTGTTGTGAGATCCAAACCCATATGTTCTGGGCTTTTACCTCTACAGTATCCTGCCTGTCACCTGCATTGAGAGTGACCCTTACTATAGCTGCAGTTTTCCGTCCCATCATAAACTAAACTGGAACCACTGCGAGTCCGTGGGGGAGCTTGGAAACCACACCAACCCAGAGTTGTTGGGTTTTTTTTTAAAGTAAATCTCCTGGTGTTCTTGATTTTTCTTACTGATAAAAATGGTTGGGAAAATGAACGTTCCTGTAAATGGAGTAACTTTACCGTTTCACAACTTATTTGAAATTTCCAGCTCTATTTACTCTCACATCTGTAAGATCCTATTCTTGTCTTTAAAAAAAAAATAGACCTTAACTTAAAAGTGAATTGCCAGAAGTTTTAAAATCTAATTTTAAATCTAACTTGGACTTTTTCCATCACTGCCCGCGCCTTGGGAGTCAGTGATGAAGCAGTGATTCGCCAGCTCAGAGCAGGGCCAGAGATGGGGCACCCACATCTGGGGTGAGGTATGCTGTAGACTATCTCTGAAAATAGTTTAGAGACAACTTCAGAACGTAAACAAGATTTCTGGGAAAACACTTCAACTGCTTATGAGAATAGAGTGTTTTCAAGTATTCTCAAGCATCTATTTTCATACAAATCATGGGCAAACTAATTAAAACGTCAGACTGGGCAGTGATCAAAGGCAGATTCAAAGGGATTTCCACCAGCCAGTCTGAGTATAGCTCATTCTGTTGCTTTATATTAACAGGTGGAAAGGCTGTGTAACATTCAAAGAGAATGATACAAGAGTGACTTTCACATACTTACAATGGACTGCCTCCAAATTAGTGTGGCTTTCCACAGTGAAATGAAAGGACACCGAGGGGCCGTGGCGGGGAGAGAGATGGATCCTGGAGGTCATTGCCAGTCAGCCTAGCTGAACTGATGAATTCCAGGTTCAATGAGATAACCCTGACTCCAAAAAAAAAAAATGAGGTAGAGAGAAATTGAACTGGACACTGGCCTCTGGCCTCTACCTTTGCACACGTGCGCCCGCATACACGTACACACATGTGCTGACACACATCTGCATACACATGGCTATGTACATACACAACACAAAAACAGAAAGGAAAGCTCACCTATTTAGTAGGTGCTCTCTGGACTGGATATTTTCATATATTTTAACCCCACTTCATCCGTTTACAGCTGTCATGATCCCTGACTTGCAGATGAAGAAAGTGAAGCTTAGACAGCGAAACAAACACTGTTGGTATTGAGGCAACTGGGAGTCCCCATGAGAACACAACAGCCATCAACATTGTGTGCAGAACTGCTGATGCATTTCAAAGTCATTTAGCCAAAAGAAAGGGGATGAGAGATGAGGTGTATGCAGGATCCCTAAGCAACTTTCCACAAGATCCTTGCTAATCACATGGAAGAATAGAACAGTGCAGAAACCCAACCACAGACATGTCTCAAGGTTCCTTGACCTGTAGTGACACATACCCAGTTGTTCCCTTACTTATCCTGCTTAAAGAGGTGTGATGTCACCTCTATGAGTTCTTGCCACAGAGGCATACCTGAATCTAGTAATGGGAAAATGTCAGGTGTAGCCAGGTTGAGGGACGGGCAATGCTCTAGAACCTGTCAAGGTCATGAAAGGTGAAAAGTCTGAAGGGCTCTCAGCATTGGAGAGGAGACTTGACTAGTACGTGTAGTGTCAAATTCTACTGAATATGACGCTGGAAAAGAAAGGAAAGTGATGGGAAAATAGTAAAATGCCAATAAGGCGTTTTTGATATTCGGCTGTAATTCAACGATAATTCAACTGTACAGATGAATTAATTACTGTATTGTTTGTGTCCTGGTTTTCTTACTTGTGCTATGATTGTGAACAATATTAGCATCCCAGGAAGGTGGGTGAAGAATATGTGGAAACTCTGTACTATTTGTACAGCGTTTTGGTAAATTTAAAACAATTTTAAAATAAACTTGAAAACAATACAATGATCTCAGAAAGACTGAGTCACTTGTCCAAGGTCACACAGTAGCTAAGTGGCTATCAGACCCTGGGTTTGTCTTCAGTCTGTCTTTTCTTACTGCCTTTCTGCTTTTTAAATTATGAAGCCAACTTCCTAATAAAGCTGGAAGTTCTGATTCAGAATTTAATTAGCCTAACCTCTTTCCATGTTTTTCTCTAAGTCTCTTGAGCATTTATCCTTTTTTATTTCTATTTCTATTTTTTTTTATCTATCTTCTATTTACTCGACTTCCGCCACCAGTGCCCTATTCATTCATACATTTATGCAAGATGTAATTTCTGCATGCCTGCTGGGCCTTTGCCTTCTCTCCTTCCCCACAATGATAGGCCAAACATACATTTTAAAATAAGAAATGAGCAATATTTCACCATGGAACTTAACAAAATTAGAAGCGCTTCTCTTAAGAGTAGCAAATATATTCCTTAGCACACTACAGGACGCTAAAGAGAAGAAAGAGTGCCAGCCAGTGCAGCGTCCTCGTCCCCAGGAGAGGCAGATATGTTTATTGGTGCAGTCAGTCATCCTGGCCCATTTGTTCAGCACGTCTCAGGAGCAGGCCGGTTGGTGGACGTGCTCTGAGGAAAGTAAATAAGAGTCTGCAGCTGACAGAAGCTACCAGGGGCAGACAAATAACTACCAAAAAAGGCAGCAAGTGCATGCAGCGTGAGTGCTGCAGACAGCACGGGTGGAGGCGCTGAGGTGGGAGATTGCAGCCCCCGCTGCTGAGCTCCGGAGTCTGGGGCTAGGCCTCGAGCGAAGGACAATACTGAGGCGGGGTAGGGGAATTGTGGGACAGGAGGGACATTGAGACAGGAAGACAATCCACCAAACATTTTCTGTCCTGAGCAATACTTCCTGGCATAGCGAGGTAGCTCACTCTTGAATGCCAGCAGAACCTATGAGCTAGACATTTCCCACATCCCGGCGACTCTGTACATACCGACTTATCTGTAATGAGGGGAAAGGGAAGAAAATTCCTGAGGTAATGTTGCATAATGTTTGTTCTGAGGAAAGTATGGCTAAAATGCAGCTCAGAAAAGAACCATGAAACAGCTGGACAGGTTTTGCTGACATGAGGAAGGCCAGGAGATAAATCACTGACAGCGTTTCTTCCCATGCCCTTTTCCCTGCTCTGTGAGACTAAGGTGCCCATTAGGCAGGCACCTTACCCTGTCTTCCTCCTTGAGAATACCCAGAAGCCCATGGGAGGGAGAGGTCCTTAAGCAGATAGGCATCAGATCTATACTGGATTCAGCCCTGCATGTTTGATCTGAGAGACAGATCTCTGTGGACCTTCTTAGACTGAACCTGTCCCTCAGGCCATAACCTTGACCTTCAGCTCCCAGCAGCCAGTGTGCCCTCTCTCCCTTTGGATGAGCTGCCCCACTTTCTGCCCACACACGAAGCCTCTCTCTTGGAGAGTCTCAAATCATATTCTTTTCACTCTCTTTTTCTCCCTTCACCCGGTTTCTGCTGCTAGCCCACGTGCTCTTTGATCTTACTTTGTTTTTATTATCCTTACAATAAATCTCCAAGCCATTTTCCTTTTCTAGAAGAGACAGGGGTATTTCCCTAATGTCTTCTTTACCACAGAGATCAAGAGCAGCTGAGAAGAGGTGAGTAGAGACTGAAGTCCCCCTCTTACCTTCCCCTTGCTCCTTTTCACAGCATGTCCATGGTGTGGAATGGGCTAAGGGGGGAACTTTCTAGGGTCACAGTTCTGAGTCTTTACTCCCCAAACCTTATGCCCTGTAATATGGCCTCTGCCCTTGTGTGTTGTTCACCTGTGATGACTGGTTTGCAGGGTCTGTTCCTAAAGGGACTTTTGGACTCCACAGCCTGTCTCTGCTCACACCATGGCCATGATCTCTTCCATGTCACAGATAGTTGTTATCTCCGGCTAGGGAGTCACATTCAACTTCAGGAGCCCGTAACAGCAATTTTTGCTTATTGAGTAGCTCTTGGCAAGACCACTTGTCTGGGCTCCTCTTCCATACCAGCTGGTGTGAAGGCAGGCCCTAAGCCCTGCGATTGAGGCCCTCAGTAGCAAAGGGACTCCAGAAGCCTCTGTACCCTGGCTATCTTTACCCATGTGTGGCTAACTGTGTGGTTCATCAACCTGCTTCTCTCAGACACACAAACTTGGTGGCCCAGAGCAACACTCCATTCTTGATTATCCCTTCCACCTGGCATATTTCATGAGATGCATCAGTTCAGCAGTTCAAAGGTAACTTGTCTCTAAAGAATAGGCACAGCCAGATTCCTAGGGAAAAGACAAACAAGAAAAATAAGCCATGTTTCTAGCTGGCAGTGGTGGCGTACGCCTTTAATTCCAGTACTTGGGAGGGAGAGGCAGGCAGATCACTGTGAGTTCGAGATCAGCCTGGTCTACAGAGTGAGTTCTAGGACAGCCAAGGCAACACAGAGAAACTCTGTCTTGGAAAACCAAAATAATAACAATAATAATAATAATAATAATAATAATAAACCGTGTTCTTGAGAAAAGCAGTCTGAGCTCAGTGCCACATCCCCCCAGCTCCCCAGCTCCTTCTGTATTTCCCAAGTGCAGCCATCACTATAGCAGATACGGATACTGGGAAGTCTGCCTTGTTGGCACTGGGGACAGACAATTTCTCTAAAAAGCAGAATATAGAGCATAGGGTGGTGGTGAGGTATGGTCCTTCACTTGAAATGTTTTGGAAGGTTATTTCTGAATTATATAGCCAACTGTGTTGAGAAATGTTTCCCATCAAAGTCTTTCCCTATTTTATAAAAGCAGGCAACTGAACAAACCATCTGTTCAGAGCTACTGTGTACACTCTCTTCTTCAAATGAATACATTTGTAGGCAAAGAGGCTGGTAAAGTCACTTGAGGAAGTAAAATTTCAACTCACTGGAAAACCCATTTTCTCCTTGACAAAAGCATGCCCTTCTCTTCAAGCGCAGTGTTGACTGGGTGTGGTAGGATAAACCTGTAATCCCAGCTACTCAGGAGGTTGAAACAGGAGAAAAGACTTGAGCCCAAGAGTTTGAGAACAGTCCCAGCAACGTACCAAGACACCATCTAAAAACAAAAAACTGCAGTGGACAATGACAGCACAGAGGTCCAGCATGCTGTGCGGCATTCTAAGAATCAGCTTATCTGTTTGGTGGTTATCTCTACTGGAGCTAGCTGATAGCAAATCTCACTCACAGTAGCATTTCGTAGTAGTCAGGGATGGCACATTGTCACTTGGGGACAGCTTTGGAGACTAGCTGCTTGGAATTAATTCACCTTGCCTAGTTATCTAACCTGGAACCAACTATGTAATCTCTCACTTTTCCAGTCTTAGAGATTGAATTTAGGGCCTCATGCATGCAAGGCAAACACTCTACCTCTGAGCTACAGCCCTGTCCTGAATCCCTCTTCTTTAAAGGGGGTAATATGTTAGTTGTCTTTGTGATGCTGTGGCCAAATACCTGAGAAATATAATGTAAGGGAATAGGTTTTATCTGAGGTCATAGTTCCAAAGGGCACAGCCCGCAATATTCTGACTCTGTTTCCGGGCCCAGAATGAAGTACATCCTAACGAAGGGAACATGTTCACCTCGTGGTAGCCAGGCAGTAAAGAGGGAATGCCTACACATGTAAGCTCTCTTCTTTTTCCTTTTCTTTCCCATCTAGGCCCACTGGCCTTCAGGGTGATGCCACCCACATCCAGAGTAGGTCTTTCCCTGTTAAGAAATTCTTTCAGGAAGGGTCTTCGTTGATACACCGAGAGGTAGAAGCCTACCTAACTTCTCAAGCCGGTCAAGTTGACAATCAAGATAAAACATCACAGATGGCAATAGTACCTGGCCCAGGGGGACGGTGTGGGGAAGCACTCATCAGAGAGTAAAGGTACAGGAGTTATTCAGTGCTAGAAGAGAACAAAAACAAAAAACAACAAACAAAAAAAACACTAAAATAACCGTATTTTTTCAGAATAACTATTGACAACAAATTCCATTATAACTTTATTTTTATGTTCACCAGCCACTTAACAAGTGAGGACATAGGCTTAGACTAGCTAAGAAAAAGATCTGTACTCTGAGAGAGAGGATGAGAACACGGGTGTTCTGGCTTCCTGAGCTATGTTCTTGGTGTAGTACTTCTTAACTGAACCTGGAAAAAAACCTTATGTCTGAAATTGGTTGTCTTCCTCTGAAGGGAATCGTTTTCTTCCCAGAGGATTTAGAACACCTCTCTGACTTCAACACACTTTTGACTTCAGCCCTAGCCTCCCTTTCTGATACTGAAAATATGGTAGTACCTCCTTCACACTGGGAGACACACAGAAGGACCTATGGAAGGTCTGCTTTCTACAGTTTAAAAGTGTGTCCAGGAACACTTCAATCTTGAGACTGGTAGAAATAAGAATGGTATCCGTGGAAGTGAAAATAGGCAAGAATTGTGACATACTTAAGTATGTTATTACTATCATCATTATTGTTAGAAATAGTAAAAGCGACGAAGAGAAACTGCAGCCGCCCTTCAAGGCCTTGGTCCTCGGTGATCGGACAACCTTGATGGCCTTGAACATGGTGGGAAAGATTACAGGAACTTTAGTCAGAGACTGGGCGTTTGAGCCTCTCTGTGACTGTATTAGCTGACCCTATTAGGATATTTGATTCAGCTCTTTGAAAAACCACTGTCTCAGAGATCTTTACTGCTCATGTAAGAGCCAAGGAGGAATGTATTTATGCTTTGCCAGGGATCTGCATTTGCCCAAAAGATTTAAACAGCCATAAATCCAACTGCCATCTCAATGCTTCTCTTGGGCATTTTTTTTTTTTTTTTTTTTGGTACCAGCTTATGTCTCAACTTCTCAACTGCTGCTTTGAGCACAAAGGTATATTATAGTGCAGTAGAGGCAAACCCCTGCCCTGGCAGAGTTTATGATCTAATAATGCCTAAAAAGCATCTCAGACAGAACTCTTGCCTCCCCTCTCTCAGTTCTCATAGCACCCAGCACTTTCTCCGCTCCCCGGCACAGTCTTCTTTCTCCAGACCCATCACAGTTAAACAGTGTCCCTCTCTTCCCAGGTGTTGAGGCCAATAACCTAGGGTTTATCCTTGGTTTACTGTTTTCCTGAACTCCCAATATCCAAACCATCAGTGAGTCCTATTCATTCTTCCTAAAAAATGCATCCTGAGCGAGACAACTCTTCCCAGTTCACCTGTCACCACCTTGGAGGCAGCCACCACTGCATCACATCCCTCCTGCTCTGAAATCTGCTCTCAGCCCTGCAGCCAGAGTGATAAGTTTGTAAGGGTAAACATCATGTTCCTTTGCTGAAAGTCCCCCTAACAGCTCAAGGTCCTGCCTGAGTTTGCTTCCACCTGCCTTTCCATTCTAACTTTATACTGCCCCACCCATTGTCTCTCCGGCTCTGGTCCAGGCACACAGAATTTCATTTTATTCCTTGAATATATTTCTCCACATAACCTCCATACTTGGTGTTCTCTCTGCCTAGGGCCTGTTTCTCTGGGTTATGCCACCCTTGTAGACTTCTCTTGATCAAATTTTAGTTCACAGTTCAAGGAAACTATTGACTTGGGTTGGGTTTTTTTTTTTTCCCTCCTTCCGCTATCTCTTTAGACTCATTTTTTTTTCTAACTTGTTTATGGCTGTATCTCTCCTTACATAGTGTCAGACATGTAATACATGTTTGATAAATAAGTACTTAATAATTAATGATGCTTCTTGGTGTTATTAATTATCTATTGAAACGGATGCTATTAGAAATACCAAGAAAAACAAAACATGCCTTTATTAAGGGTTTTACAATCTAGTTCGAGGCATATTAGGTCTAAAATATTGAGTAAAGATACACAGAGGTGAAAACACGTGCCAAGCACTAACAGTGTGGGAGAGGTGGGAACAAACAAGCACTGTGGGTTAGAGGGAAGAGGAGGACTCTACTGTGAAGTCTGGGCATGAGCCTGTGTTCCAAAGCATTCTCAGTGAGGGGCTCTAAGCAAGTGTGATAGTTAGTCTTCATTGTCCTGTTGACTGGTTTTGGGATCACCTAGGAGACACACCTCTGGGAATGCAAGTGAGGACCCTTCCAGAGAGGTTTAACCAATTAAGAAGAGAAGAGCCGCCCTGAGTATGTATGACACTATCCCATGGGCTACAGGACCAGACTGGGTCCAAAGGGAGAAAGAAGAAGGTGAGCTGAGTGGCAGCATCTGTTTCTCTCTGCTTCCTGACTGTGGATGCAGTGTGACAAGATGCCTTGTGTTCCCACTCCCGTGTCTTCTACCTTGATGAACTTTAAACCGTGAGCCAAAATAGTTCCCTTTCGGCAGTTATTTGATCACAGTAGTGATAACAGTAACTGATGCAGCAAGAAAATGACATCATTTCAGCTTCTGCTTCTCACCTTTAAAATGTGATTATTTTATCGACTTTGTATGGTTCTTGGGACACTTAATGTATACAAAAGCCCAGGATGGATTCTCGGTAAACGACTGCTAGAGTGTTTCATGCCAAGTGAGAGACAAAGGCTATGTGCATGAGAGTTGAAGAGCAGGTCACAAGGAGCACTTCCCTTGAGCATGACTCTGGTGTAGTGCTTTGGGTAGGAAGGGGGCTTTACCCAGGAGCAGTGTTAACTCAGCCTCGAGGAGATTTGAGGGCCATTGAATGCCGTCATTCACTAAATGCATTTTCTCACCAGCTTTTTCTGAAAACTTTCAGCCTACACTCATCTAACACAGGTTTCTCTAAGGTAAGATATTCATAAAAAGCCTTCTGAAGTCTAAGTCATGTTAATAATGATATGCAAAGGAAATTATCCTATTGCAAAGAAAGGGAAATTGGTTAACTTTACAACTATTTGAGGATATCTAATTTCTAGTGATAATAGAAAACTTTATTGATACTGAATAATGACTAAAATGTTTTAAAATGAAAAAGATTACATGCTTAGATTGATCTAATTTTGCTAAATACAACTGTTTCTGAATGTATAGCTAGATATACAATCATATAGATAGTAAAATATTTGCCAAAATTTCAGCAATTGCTCTCTTTTTAAAAAATTTTTTCCTTTATATTTTATTTTATGCTTATGAATGTTTGCCTGTATGTGTGTTTGTACACCACAAGGCCAAAAGTGTCCACAGAGGTCAGAAGAGGGTGTTGAATACCCTAGAACTGGAGTTACAGATAGTTCTGAACCACCGTGTAGGTACCGGGAATCGAACCCAGGTCCCCTTAACCAATGAACCATGTCTCTCCAGCTCCACAATTGCTTTTTTGACTGATAATACTACACATACTAGTTACCTTTTTTTTTAAATCTTAAAATTGTTTCGTTGTATGTGGTGCTTTTATATAAGGATATTTTCATACAAATATATTTGTATGTTGAGCATATATAGCCTATAAACCCCTAGTCTCCCAGTGGCCCCTCTCCGTCTTCTTTGTTTCCCCCAAACAGTCTGGCTTCTACTTACATGTCATATATACATACTTCATGTATTTACATAAAATCTAGCACCACATATGAGGGAAAATACATGATATTTGTCTTCCTGAGACTGGTATAATTCACCTAATATGATTATCTCCAGTTGCATCCATTTCCCTGCATAATTAATACATATATTTTGAGGCGTCCTAGAGACTGAAACATCATCCAGGGAGGCAAGTATTCCGTCACTGGCCTGCAGCCCCAGCCTCTTCATCAGTGTTCCAACTGATGAAGTGATGATTGTGGAGAAAGTAATGACGGGGCTGCACTTGACCCTGTACCTGGTACTGAGTCAGCAGCTGAACAAACAACGTGTAATCATTTTCATGGTAAAACAGGATAGTCGTTATTCTGTACCAATAAATGTTTTGTATTGTCACTAAAATTAGATATCTTCAAATAGTTGTAAAATTAACCAACTTCCCTTTCTTTTTGATAGGATAATTTCCTTTGCTTATCATTATTAATGTGACTTAGAGTTAAGACGACTTTTTAATGAGTATCTTACCTTAGGAAACACGTGTTAGGCGAGTGTTTATTTATTCTTGTTATTTTTTTAAATTTATTTTAAGTTTTTGAGATTACAACATAATTACACCATCTCCCCCTTCTTTTTTTCCCCCCTCCAAACCCTCCGGTATACCCCTCCATGTTGTCTTTCAAATTCATGTTTTCAGGGTTGACCATTTGATATTGGATAACCAACTGGTGTGCTCTTCCCTGGGGCAGATGGTTTCTCTGGCTCTCAGCATTCCTTAGTTCCCTACAGTTTTTTGTTTTGTTTTGTTTTATTTTGTTTTGTTTTTGTAGGGTTGAGGCCTGGGGCCTCATGGACTTTCCCCTATCCACTGTAGCATATCTACTGGTGTTGTCCTTGTTCAACTCATATTTGAGCAGTCATATTGGTGAGACTTTATGGGTATAGCTTCTGACATTATTAGTAGACACAACCTAACAGCAAACCCTTTGATCCTCTGGCTCTTAAAATCTTTCTGCCCCATCTTCCACAATGTTCCCTGAGCCTTAGGTGCAGGAGTGTTTTGTAAATGCAGCCACTGGTAATAGGAATTGCAACTCTGCATTTTGATTGATTGGTTGTGGTGGTTGTGGCTTTCTGTAATGGTCTCTGTTGCAAAAAGGGCTTTGTTACTGCTGTTTTATTTTGTTTCTTGATGAGTGATGAGAGCTACACTTACCTGAGGGTGTAAGAAAATGTTTGGAGTATCGCCAGGGATGATACTGGTTTAGTAAAGCGGTGGTTTGTAGGTTCTCTTCCAAGATTCACGACTTCAGTAGTCCTGGGTAGTTGGGTAGGCTTCCAGTACCAGGCATGATTTTCCCCTTGTTGAGTGGGTCTGAAGTTCAACTAGAGAGTTGTTGATTAGCAACAAGGTGTATGTGCCATTACTGCCTAGTCATTGTTGTGATTCATAGGCATGATAACAGGATAGGACTGTTGGTTACTCCCTCCTTTGAGAGCCTCCATGGCACCATCTGGTACTGTAAAAGCTAGTCCTCAGGAAGGAGACTTTCTGGTCCATTCTAGTTCAGGGGCCTCTGGGCCCTGCTTCTGAAGTATATGGTGTCTTTAGCAATAGGAACTTACCTTCTACCTCTGAGGGAAAACCAAGGGCAATAGTAATAACCTGTAATGCTTTGGGAATCTCTTAGACAACCTGGCCTCAAAAGAGGACTTCTCATGCTTGGTGTTGAAGTTTTTTGTTAGATGGTGTTTGGCTCTTGCGGGGAGCATGGTCAGCCCACATGAAAAACCATCATTTAAACTGTGTATGTATGTATATACAGACTTAATGAACACTTCTCGTTCTTTATCACGCTTAGTTTTCACACAACACTGAAGAGAGGGACTCATTGTATGCTAGTTATTTTTCTATCAATGTGACAAAATGACCAACAGGAACAACTTAAGACCAGATTTATCTTGACTCAGTTTCAGAGGCTTGAATCTGTCTTTGCAGGGAGGTGGAACAGAGAACACACATCATGGCGGCCAGGAAACAGAAAGGGGATATACACAGTCCTCAAGGACATATCCTCAGTGACTTTCTCCTCCAGCTAACCCCCTTCTCCTAGGCATTCATTCCGCAATCCAATCACGTTGACAATCAAGGTTAACCACTGCTTTATTTTGATAATAAGAATACTGAAGTTCAGAAAGGCTACACAATTTGGCCAAAATTACATAGCCACGAAGTGACTAGGCCAAAAGGAAACTCGGGCTTTTGTTGACATCAAAGCCCAGAGTCTGCGCGTACATTTAAGACTGCATCTTACAAAATAAATGTGTGTCATGGAATGCTGTTTGTTTGAATTGTTAAGAGTCACCCAGTGAGATCAGGATGTGGTCTTCCAGCACAAATCCTGTGGGATGTTTGCGTGTATTCTGTGGAAAGGCAGTGCCCGTGGTCTAACATATAAGCCACACTGTGAGCCAACAATGAGAAGGAAGTTGTTTTTATTTTTCCCACCTTTATGTAAGTGCACATGAGGACTCTCCCATTTGAGCATTTCACAATCTGAGTGCCTAGAGGTTGGCACTCACTATAGGACCAGCATAGAAAGCTCTGTGGGTAGGGAAGAGGTGGGCCTAGGCCTTGAGGCCTTGCTTGCCAAAGCAGCCTGCCTACAAGGTCCTTAAGAAGCTGGGAAGTAACAGAGGGCGGAGTGTCCCACTGGAGGTCAGAGCAGGACAGACGCCAAGGAGAGTGAGGTCTAGATCCCTCTCATCCTGGCTCATGGGTCTGACTACGTGGGCTTATGAAGTGAGATCTTAACCTCATTGTTCAAATTCCATAAGCCTCAGGCAATTGCAAATTTCATTCCTTCTCATCTCTCCTCATACTTTAAAAGTTATACAGACAGTAAAATTGTGTGTACATTATTAGGGTAGAAATAAAAAGCATGCAGGACTGGTTCTGGAGTGGATACAGCCAAGACATTTATCAACACACCCAACCTGGATACTCCTTCCCCTTCTCCAGGTGCCCACAGCCACCATCATTACTCTACTCTTTTGGAGATGACTCCCCCAAAATAACACCCCAATCCATGTTAAAGCTGTCCAGCAAGAAAGATTTTTTTTCTGTTGCTGGCATACAGTCCAGGGTCTATATATGCTAGACAAGCTCTAGCAACTGAGTGACATTCACAATCCTAAGAAAGATGCTTTGAATTTGCCAGTGTTTCACACACGTATTAACCACTGTGTTATTTCCGATCTTTCTCCTGCATCGTGCAAGAATTGTGTAGAACACACTTTTCTTAAAACTACCAAAACAACAACAACAAAATTAAGCAATAGGAGATGTATGTGTAAAATATTTAAAGTATCCAATGGTTGAGGGACTCATCTCCTCCCTCCAGGATAGACAAGGCTGAACAGTAACCAGAGGAAGCCCAGAAGGAATACAGAGGGAGAGCATGTTGGGTGAAGGATCCAACCTGCTCAAATGTGCTAGGCAGGATGGCTCATTGTAGACTGAAGAAGAACTGGATACAGGAAGATCCAGCAGAAAAGAGTGGCTGCAAACTGTAGCTGACAGGGGGATGCTTAGGATGATAGTGAAAATAGGTGGAGAAAATATTCTTAGATGTTTTGAACAAAGAATCCCAGTGTGCCAGTGACTACATTGAGTGGCAAGGCTGAATGACAGAAGAGAGTCAAGACTGGCTCAGGTTTTCCAGGCAGGATATTTGGGGTAAGTAGGCTGCCTGTGACATCATTCAGATAGTTACAAAGATGATCTTAGGTAATCAAGAATGTCCACTGTGTTTTAGACATTTGCAGGTTCAAATCCTGCTCCCTCCCTTCATTATTAGTAGGGCCTTTGAACAAATTATTTAGCTGAGTTCCTTCCATCAACTGTGAAAGAGGGTTGTGTAGTTTCCTCACAGTAAATGGTTGTAAAAGTTTATTAAGACCATGAATCTTTAGTTTAGGATAGGCTCCAAACACATGGTAGGTGCTCAATAAATGGTATCTGTTGTTTCTTTTCTTATGAACATTATTACCATCACTGTCATCCTGTAGGATGGGGCCTGCAGGTTTTACAGTGATTGTAAAGTATGATCTTAAAGTGCCTCCTCTAGGCAGGGATGATGTGCTAGACAGGGGCTCCAGATACAATTTTGGAGTTTGCCCTCTAGAAGGACTGCATGGTCCAGGGCAATCAATCTGTTCTCTAAGACATCAAGTATAAGAGAAATTACAGGCTTCAATGAAAAGCTTTGGTTACACCCACTGACATGGTGGATAACAAAAGATCTAGTGAGCATGGGGTTGTGGGCATCAGGAGAGAATCAGAGTGAGTCATGGAAATCCAGAGGGGAAGAAATTACAAGTTGAGTATCACATTACACTGAGTCTATGAGTTTGAGAAGTGCATGGCTAGCCAATTACAGGCTGGCACAGAATTGCTCTCCTCATCTTCAGATTGGCACTCTGGAAGTGTATCCTGAGTTGACATTTGCAGGAGGATTTCTACACACTACAATAGAGTGTACACACAGACATACACACACACACACACACACACACACACACACACACATACACACTGCATACAACAGTTAAAGGAACAGACTGGTGTGTGGTGATTTGTGCCTCTGATCCTAGTACTTAGGTTTGGAGGCAAGGGGATCAGGAATCCAAGGCAATCCTCAGCTACATATTGAATTCTAGGCCAGCCTGGGCTACATGAAACCCTGTCATAAAAAGAAAGGAAGGAAGGAAAAAAAGAAGGAAGGGAAGGAGGGAGGGAGGAAGAAAGGAAGGGGCAATTTTGTTCAGCTATGAGGCCTCTAAGGTAGCCAATACATTTCAGTGTTTGAAGGTTGAGTGTGGAGTTGAATTATTTGTGACTTTGGCTGGGAAAGCTAACCATTCCACTTTAGAGCAAGTTGCCTTTGAAGGCATGAGCTTCTTGAACTGGAGGCTTACCTGGAGTCCGTCTGACTGGCTGCAAAGCTGGGATGAAACTCATGACTTGGAGAAGAAGCTTGGCCTAGATCAAGCCAAAGTCATCCCACAACCTGTTTGTGCATCCTATAGACCCAAAGCAGTGTTTGAGAGGGAGTGATGGAGAACAAAGGCACTTGGAGGGAGAGGAAGGAGATGATGTAAACACAGTATTCCTGTATGAAATTCTCAAAAAAATTTCAATTAAAAAAGACTATTTTGAGACAGGTTAAAATTATAGGAAACTAGTTGCAGTATTCATAAATAAAATCATATAGGAATGCAACCGTGCTCACTTGTCATGTGTTGTTCAAACTGTCATGGTAGAATAGAATAGTCGAAAAACGGATCAAATGGTTTGCAAAGCCTAAATAGGTCAACCCCTGACCCAGGCCATCCAGAGGAAGATTCTATGAAGGAGGAAAGGTTTTGCCTTTTGTGTAAGTGTCCTCCATTCATTTCTGTTGCTGTGACAAATATCCCAACAAAAAGCAACATAGGGGAACAAAAGGTTTATGCAGCTTACAGTTCCAGGTTACCATCTATCATAACAGAGAAGTCACAGAGGCGGGACCTCGAGACAGCTCATTACACCACATGCAAAGTCAAGAGCAGAGAGAAAAACAAATGCATCCATGCTGTCTGCTTGCTAACTTGCTTAGCAGGCTTTCTTCACTGCCATACAGTTCAGGGCTAAGCCTGGGGAATGGTGCTGCCCACAGTAGGCTAGGTAATTAACAACCAAGAAAATCCCCCACAGACATGCCCTAACGGCTCAACCTAATCTAGTTAGTTACTAACTGTCATAGTAGAAGATCATTGTAAACATCAAAGCAGATGCAGTATTGAAAAATAAGCATGTTGTGGTAAGGAAATGTAGGGACAGGAGAAGTTGGAGTGAGCAGGTACCTTTGCAGACCAGGAAGGTGTTTCAGGAAGGTAGGAAAGCATGAATTTGTGGTAGAAGAAACAGAAAAGCTTTTTCTGTTCTTGATGAGCAGATAGTATTCATAATATCTGCTTTATTTTACAGCCCAGTTAAACATATCTGTTGTCATATCTCTCAGCAAGAGGGGATTTTCTAAATGTTCTTGTTTATAAATGTGCAGAAGATTTTGCACATAGAGTCATGCTTTTGTTGGCCAAAGAGAGTGAGCACTTGCTGGTTCTCTGGCAATCCTAACAAAAATACTGAAGTGTATTTATACTCTGGGGCCAAGACACATTTCAAAATGACATTGCTCAGATACATGATGAGCCTTCCTCTTCTGCCTCCACCAGGCTTAGCAAGCCTGTCAGGGCCTTTCCTCTGAAATCGACTTCTGACACCCTCTGCAGTCACATAAACACAAAGAGGCTTTCTTGCTGGGGTGCTCCATGGATTGCTCACCAACCAACGAGGAAGAGAATCCTCCTAAACCTGCTGAAAATATCGTACAAAATTAGCTTTTTTAAACACAATTTTTTCCTTGCATTTTACAGTGTGCTTTTTACCGACATCTCATAACAGTCACAAAAAAAAGTTCGCTTCTCACTGTTTTGAAGTTAAATAGCTAATAAGGAAAATAATAAATCTAAAAAGCAGCTCTAGATCACTTACTTTCGGAACCAGAAAAGAATCCCTTGCTTCAAATAGTCATATTTTAAGAATCTTGATGCCCTCATCATAGAGAAGCCATCAAAATTTTTATTATTATTTCTTTTATTTTTTAAGATAATCATATAATCACATCATTTCCTCTTTCTCTTTCCTTCCTTCAAACCCTCCTATATTCCCTTTCTTACTCTCTTTCAAATCCATGGCCTCTTTTTGCATTAATTGTTGTTATGTATACATATATGTGCACATATATGTATATATACCCTGCTCAGTCTCTACAGTGTTATTTGTATGTATGTTTTCAGGACTGACCATTTGGCATTAGATAACCAGTTGTTATGTTCTTCCCTGGAGAAGACTATTTTTCCAGCTCTCAGCATTCCTTAGGTCTCTATAGTTCTTTGTGTAGAGTTGAGGCCTAGCAGCAGACCTTCCTGCATTCACTTTAGCACGCCTGTTGGTGTTGTCTTTGTTCGGCTCATGTTTAGGCAGTCCTGTTGGTGAGACTTTATGGGTGTAGCTTCTGACTTTACTAGGAGACACAATCTCACAGAAAAATCTCTGATCCTCTGGCTCTTAGAATCTTTCTGCCCCCTCTTCCCTGAGCCTTAGGTACAGGAGTTTTTCTAAATGTAGCCATTGGGAATGGACTCTACAACTCAGCATTTTGATTGGTTGTGGCTTACTATAATGGTCCCCATCTGTTGCAAAGAGAAGTTTCCTAGATGAGGGGTGAGGACCACACTTAGCTGTGGGTTTAAGGACAAATATTTAGAATGTAGTTAGGAATTATGCTGGTTTAGTGAAGTGGTGGTTGTAGGTTCTCCTCCAATATCCATGACTTCACTAGCCCTGGGTAGTTGGATAGGTTTCCACAGAAGCCATCAAGATTTGAAGGAAACAAGGGCCACATGTTGAGAAAGTCAACACACTTTTGTGGGCTCTTTAAATGACTGACAACGTGCTGCAAATATCAGTGTTGGGTCTACTGCCTGTAGCTGGATCCATAGGAGCCAGAAACTAGACTGAATGCTTCTTCAACAGTCTTTCCCCCATGCCTCCTTGCAAATGTTTCAAAACAAAACAACAAAAACAAAACAAAAAACCTCAGCAGCTTATATCCATTTTCAAGGTGGATTGGAGGTTGAAAATATAGTT
>CABHPQ010138439.1:0-23047 GCA_902168405.1 Peromyscus aztecus | reverse complement strand
TCGTATGTTGAACCACTCTTGCATCCCTGGGATGAAGCCTACTTGATCATGGTGGATAATTGTTTTGATGTGTTCTTGGAGTCTGTTTGCCAGTATTTTATTGAGTATTTTTGCATCAATGTTCATGAGGGAGATCAGTCTGTAGTTCTCTTTCTTTGTTGTATCCTTGTTTGGTTTAGGAATCAGGGTAATTATACCCTCATAGAAGGAGTTTGGTAATGTTCCTTCTGATTTTATTGTGTAGAACAATTTAAAGAGTATTGGTATTAACTCTTCTTTGAAGATCTGGTAGAATTCTGCACTGAAACCATCTGGTCCTGGGCTTTTTTTGGTTGGGAGACTTTTAATGACTGATTCTATTTCCTTAGGGGTTATTGGACTATTTAAATAGTTTATCTGATCTTTACTTAACTTAGGTATGTGGTACCTATCCAGAAAATTATCCATTTCTTTTAGATTTTCCAGTTTTGTGGAGTAGAGTTTTTTGAAGTATGACCTGATGATTCTCTGGATTTCTTCAATGTCTGTTGTTATGTTCCCCTTTTCATTTCTGATTTTGTTAATCTGGATGCTCTCTCTCTGTCTTTTGGTTAGTTTGGATAGGGGCTTGTCTATCTTGTTGATTTTCTCAAAGAACCAACTCTTTGTTTCATTAATTTATTTGTATTGTTCTCTTTGTTTCTATTTTATTGATTTCATTTCTCAATTTGTTAATTTCCTGGCATCTATTCTTCCTGGGAGACTTTGTCTCTTCTTGTTCTAGAGATTTCAGGTGTGCTGTTAAGTCACTAGTGTGAGATTTCTCCACCTTTTTTATGTGGGCATTAAGTGCTATGAATTTCCCTATTAGCACTGCTTTCATAGTGTCCCATAAGTTTGGGTATGTGGTGTCTTCATGTTCGTTGATCTCTAGGAAGTCTTTAATTTCTTTCTTTATTTCTTCCTTAACCCATTGGTGATTCAGTTGAGCATTATTCAGTTTCCATGAGATTGTAGATTTTCTGTAACTTTTGTTGTTGTTGACATCTAACTTTAAACATGGTGGTCTGATAGAATGCAGGAGGTTACTCCAATTGTTTTGTATCTGTTGAGATTTGCTTTGTGGCCAAGTATGTGGTCGATTTTAGAGAAGGTTCCATGGGGTGCTGAGAAGAAGGTATATTCTTTTTTGTTAGGATGGAATGTTCTGTAGATATTGATTAAGTCCATTTGAGTCATGATATCAGTTAAGTCCTTTATTTCTCTGTTAAGTTTCGATTTGGGAGATCTGTCCAGTGGTGAAAGTGGGGTATTGGAGTCTCCCACTATTAATGTGTGGGATTTTTTATGTAGTTTAAGCTTTAGTAATGTTTCACTTACATATGTGGGTACCCTTGTGTTTGGGGCATAAATGTTCAGAATTGAAACTTCATCTTGGCAGATCTTTCCTGTGATGAGTATGTAATGCCCTACTTGATCTCCTTTGACTAATTTTAGTTTGAAGTCTATTTTGCTGGCTATTAGGATGGATACACCTGCTTGCTTCTTAAGACCATTTGTTTGGAAAGTCTTTTCCCAGCCTTTTATTCTTATGTAGTGTCTATGAATTTGAGGTGTGTTTCTTGTATGCAGCAGAAAGATGGGTCCTGCTTTCATAACCATTCTGTAAGCCTGTGTCTTTTTATAGGTGAATTAAGTCCATTTATATTAAGGGATATTAATGACCAGTGATTGTTCATTCCTGTTATTTTTTGGTGGTAGTGTGTGTGTACTTCTCTTCTTTGGGGTTTACTTCTGTGGCGTTATCTATTGCCTGTGTTTTCGAGAGTGTATCTGACTTCCTTAGGTTGGAATTTTCCTTCTAGTGCTTTTGGTAGGGCTGGATTTGTGGATAACTATTCTTTAAATCTGGCTTTGTCTTGGAATGTCTTGATCACTCTGTCTATGATGATTGAAAGTTTGCTGAGTATCTTAGTCTAGGCTAGCATCCATGGTCTCTTAGTGTCTGCATTACATCTGTCCAGGTCTTTCTGGCTTTCAAAGTCTCCATTGAGAAATCAGGTGTTATTCTGATGGGTTTGCCTTTATAAGTCACTTGGCCTTTTTCCTTTGCTGCTCTTAATATTCTTTCTTTATTCTGTACGTTTAGTTGTTTAATTATTATGTGGCACAGGGACTTTTTTGGGGGGTCTAGTCTGTTTGGTGTTCTGTAGGCATTTCCTTCTTTAAGTTGGGAAAGTTTTCTTCTATGATCTTATTGAATATATTTTCTGTGCCTTTGAGTTGGTATTCTTCTCCTTCCTCTAACCCTACTATTCTTAGGTTTGGTCTTCTCATGGTGTCCCAAATTTCTTGGACATTTTCGGTCATGACTTTGTTGGCTTTAGTGTTTTCTTTGACTGATGAATCTATTTCTTCTACTGTACCTTCAAAGCCAGAGATCCTCTCTTCCATCTCTTGCATTTTGTTGGTTATGCTTGCATCTGAAGTTCCCGTTCATTTACTCAGATTTTCTATTTCCAGCATTCCCTCTGTTTGTATCTTCTTCATTTTTTTCTATTTACCTTTTCAGGTCTTAGACTGTTTCCTTCATCTGTTTCATTGCTTTTTCATGATTTTCTTTCAGGGCTTTATTGTTTTCTTCTGCTTTATTTGTCCTTTCTTCTAGTTTTTATAGCGTTCTTCTCATTTTTTGTTTGTCTTTTCCTCAATTTCATTTGTGATTTCTTCTATACAGGCCTCTACCCTCTTCATGATGTTATTCATATCGTTGCTCTCTTCTCCTTCTTCCATTTTGTGATGTTCAGGTCTAGCTGTTGGAGGAGGGTTAGCTTCTGTGTATTGCTCTTCATTTTGTTGTTTGTACTTCTGCCTTGATGTCTGCCCATCTCCTTGTGGATTCGTTCTTGGTCTTATCAGTGCTCTTGGTCCAGACAGAGCTGACAGATTCAGGAAGCCTCTCTCTCCTGTCCAGATGGGAGATGCAGGGCAGGATGGGAGCTCTTGTCCAGATGGGAGGTCCGGGGCAGGAAGGGAGCTGGGGGCTGGACTCTAAGTCTCAGGAAGTGGCTGGGTCTCAGGTGGATGTGCATGGGGGCAGGGCATGGAGATTGCAGGGTCTTCCAGGGGTCTTGGAGAACGGGATCCTTCCCGGTAGGGGTAGAGAGGATCCTGTCAGATGGCCAGAACCTGGGGCCAAGTTGGGCAGGTCTTCCCGGGAATGGCTGGTGCCCAGTGATGGGATCTAGGGGCAGACCTCTCTGGGTCTGAGCCCAGGCACTCACCTCTTGTCCAGATGGGAGGACGACCATTTCTTATTCATGTTACAAGTAACACTCTCAAGAAGTTAAGTAGGTATTAGTGCCATCATTTGGGACCTCAAAAACTATGAGCTAAAAACATAACTTTTCTTTGAAAAGTACTCCATCTCAAATAATTTGTTATAACAGTGGAAAACGTTGCGGATAACAAAAAAAAGAGAGAGAGAGTAAAATTATATATGATAAAACATTCAGTGGAGAATGTTAGGTTAAGTTTACTGTGGTTAGAGCACGTTTGCATGACCAAAAGCAACTTGGGGACCAGGGACAAGAGGGTTTATTTCTGCTTATAACTCTTTGTATAACTGAGGGAAGTAAGAGCATGAACTGAAGGCAGAAGCCTGGAAGGTGACAATGAAGCCTGTTTCTGGCTTGCTATCTAATGCCTTGCTCAGCCTGCTTTCTTAGAGGACATGACAACTCTCCTGCAGTTGGCATCACTCACAGTGGAATGCTGCCCCCACATCAACCATTATTTACCAAAGTGCACGACATAGTTACCTGTAGGCCAGTTTTATGGAGGCGTTTTCTCAGCTGAAGTTCTCTCTTCCTGAAAGAGTCTAGCTTGTTGCTATTGTTGACAAAACACTAATCAGAACAACTGATTTGTTGACAACTTGACACACAAACACATTACAGTTAATCATAACCTTTCCTTTCTTGTTTACCCCCAAGATGTTATGCTGATATTACCATGAAAATATAAACACTCCAAATTCTCAAAATCTCACAGCCTTTTAAAGTTCAGTCTCTTTAAAGTATCTGAAGTTTCTTTCTAAGTTCAAAGCCCCTCCAAAATTCCAAAGGTTCTCTGAACTTACCAAAATAACTAAATATCCCTAAAAATACTGTATTTATAAAATACAAAATAAACAAATAAACAAGCAAATAAATCTATCTATGTAATATACCAAAGTTTCTCAAAAATTACAAAGTCTCTTAATTGTGGGTTCCTGTAGATTAAAAAATTAATTTGGATAGTTTTCTTATTCCATAAGGGAAGAACCAGTATATATTCACAATCAAATAAAAGTAAAACCAAAGTCCAACTGTGTGAAGCTCAATGATTTGGGTATGTGTGGGGGGCCGTTCTCGGGTTCCTCGTGACTTTACCCAGCAGATCCACATAGAGGATGATTAGGACCAGGGCCTGAGTGCAGGTGTCTGAGATGGTCTGCACTTGGCTCTGCTGGGGGAGGAGGTCATTTGCTCCACCCCCTTGGCGTCTCTATAAAAACCCTGGGGCAGAGACAGTCAGGGCATATTGGAAAAGGTTCCAGGCCCTCTCGAGGCTATCCTTTATTTTCTATATGTTTATCTCCGCAAGATTCTCCGCAATAAATCCTTCTATCTAATATTTCCTGCTGTTCACACTCAAGAAAACTCTGGGAAGCTGTGGGGTTGGTGGGAAAACGCCCCACAGGTATGCACTCAAGTTCTTTTGATCTCTACTAAAGAGCAGGGACAGCCATCTATATAACACTCAGCTTGTTTCCTAGGCTCAGCACAACTTTATCCCAAGCTGATGCTGTCCTTGGCAATAATCCCAGGGTACTAGTATCTTAAATTTTCTCAGGTTTCTACTGAACATAGGCGACAACTTCACCAACTGCCTCTTCTGGGCTCTCTTCAGAAATTCTAACCCTCCCACATCATGCCATCCTTCAACTTATCTACATTATTACTTTATTCCTGAGGCTTCAATTGTAACTGAGGCTACAACTTTACCAATGACTTTTGTAGGCTGCTCTTGGGGACTAAATTCCTACTACAACAGTGTTAAGCCTTAGCTACTTTCAATGACACCTTCATGCCTTCAAAACCTGTACCACCTATGAAAATCATTCACATAAGTTAGCCGCCAGAAAATGTCACTGCCATAGCTCCTCTGGACCACAGATTTTGTCTATTGGCTCTTGAGAAACACATCACAGAACATTTTACCTCAGTAATGCTACCCCCTTGTTAATAAAAGCTGATTGGACATTTCCAGTTGAACAATATCAATATCACAGCAAATATGTCATCTTATTAGTTCTGTTCTATTTTTAATCACAACTATGTTTTCATTTCCAGTTGACCAGAACCACAGATTCTTAACTCAAAATATTCGATGGTACAAATAAAGTCTTTATATGCTCCAGGCTCCCCCATGATCTTTCCCAAGTTCCATCTTTTTTTGGTATGTATACCATGTTGTTATAGTCACTATAGCTCTGTAATAGAGTTTGAGATCCAGGTATTTTGATTTCTCTAGCATTATTTTTTTCTTCTGATAATCACCTTGGATATGCATACTACTTTTACTTTCAAATGGATTTTAGAAAGGATTTTCTTTAATCTACTAAAATGTAGCATTGCAATTTTGATGGGTGTTATACTGAATGCTTAGATCACTTGGGATAATATAGCTATATTCAGTGATGTTACTTCTGCTTATAAGGAGCACACAAGACTCTCCATCCTGTGTCTTCTTCAGCTTATTTATTAATTTGAAAATATTCTCATTTCAGAGACTTTCCAGTGAGTTCATTATGTGTTTATTAACTCATTGTAACTATTATGAATGGACATACATTTTTCTCTTATTTCTTTCTTGCAGGAATGTCAGTAAAAACAAGATCTCCTGATTCATATATAATGATTTTATATTCTGATAATTTACTGAAATTGATTATGAAACCTAAAACTCTTCTGGTATAGTCCCTAGAATCCTCATAGTATATGCCAGTATACTTTGACTAATTCCTTTACTGTTTGCAAGGCTTAATTATTTTTCTTCACTATTGCTGTCTATATTGTTTGGAGTACTCTATTGAAAAAGAGACATGAGTGAGTTTCTCAAGTTTTTATTACTTTATTATTTAATCCCATTTAGTGTAATGTTGCCGGTAAGTCTGCTGCATACAGCTTTTATTAACTCTGGATATAGGTTTTTCTATTCTTAATTGCATCAGGGCATTATCAAGCAGGTGTGTGACCTTTGACAAATGCCATTATTGTGTCCCTTGATGTGATAATATAATTTTTATCTTTAAGTCTATTTATGCAATATAGTTTATTTATTTATTTATTTGCATATGTTTAGTCCCTTTTTTTTTTTTTTTTGGTTTTTCGAGACAGGGTTTCTCTGTGTAGCTTTACGCCTCTCCTGGAGCTCACTTGGTAGCCCAGGCTGGCCTCGAACTCATAGAGATCTGCCTGGCTCTGCCCCCAGTGCTGGGATTAAAGGCATGCGCCACCAATGCCCGGCAAAAGCACATCTACCAGAAATGGGGTTAGAACCCAAGGGGATACAAATCCATTGGATCTTAAGTCCAACGCCTTAACCACTAGGCCATTCTGGTACTTGGTCACATTTTTATTTCTAGAATTAAATAAACTTGGTTGTGGTATATAATCTTTTAAATATATTCTTCAAAATATTTTTGTTAATATTTTGGGTATTTCATGCAATGTATTGTTAATATATTCACCCCTTCCCTAATAACTCCCAGATACACCACATTCCCTATTTTCTATCTATTCCACTTCATGTCCTCTCTTTTGTTTTTTGTTTTCTTTTGTTTTTAGACCATCATGTCTAATTTGTGCTTCCCATATAATATGGGTATGGGACTATTAAATGACACATGGATAACCTGCCAGGGATCATATTCTCAAAGAAAATTTACTTTCTTTCTCTGAGAAGTTATGGTTGTCACTAGCTCCTCAGCAAAGCATGGCACTTAATGTTTACCTGCCCCCTCCATTCTCAAATTTTGTCTACTTTGGGTTTGTCTAGGTCCTGATACATACTGTCACAAACACTATGCAAATGCCCTGTTATATCCTGACAACATTGATTCCTTTTAGTTATCTACTCCCTCTGGATCTTGAAAATTTTCCATTCTTTCTTCTATGATTATTGTGGAAACTTTAGAGAAAGTGCTGTGGCATAGAGTTTCCATTTGAAGCTGAATTCTCTATAACCTTTTACTCTCTGCACCTTGAATGGTTATGGATCTCAATGTTAATTCTCATCTATACAAAAAGAAGTTTCCTTCATGAGTTATGAGAGATGCAATAATTCATGGGCACAAAAATACATTAGAAGTAATTTAAGGCTATGTCCATTTAGCACAATTGTAGCAGGTTTTCTCCTAGGGTTTAGCCACAGGTTCTTGACCCAAATAACTTGTCAAGTATTGGTTTCATTTTTTTTGAATGGGCCTTGAAGTGGTTGGTTATGCCCTTGACTTTTTAATGGAAGCATGCCTAGCTACAAACTTTTCAATTAGGACTGCCTTAGTTCTATCCCAAAGCCTTGGTAATTTTACTTTTTTGGTTATAGGGTATTTTTAATTTCTCCAATTGCATAATTTTGTTTAAGGGTGCATCTCACATAGAACTCTCTAAGGAAAAACAAGCATGATGCTGTACAGCACATCACAGAGTGGATGAACTGACGGAGGTTAGTACATTTTAGACCTGCATTTGAAGTGTAAAAAGTGTCCCAAAGAAAGAGAAACATGTTATAAGCCTTCTGAAGTCACAAGTAATAGCAGTCTTCCAGAAAACATAACCCTTAAATAGTGTAATCCACAAAGAAACTGTGAAGTAGAGATGCAAAAGTAAGAAAAAAAAAAAACAATTTATTCCTAAGATAAGGCCCATGTCTATACATTTAAAGCCATTAAGAGGAAACTATAACAACAACTCAAGACTGCTTGATGATAATGCAAACTATTTAGAACTATAAAATGAGGAATTCTCTTAAAGAAGTGGGCCAGTTCAGTATACAAACTGGAATCAGGATGAAAACCTGAGTCATAACAGAAATAATATCAAAGTTTTTGCTGCTCTACCCCAACAGGGATGTATTCTGAGACATACTTAGTGGAGAATATATATATATATATATATATATATATATATATATATATATATATTACATCTATGATATACTGCATACCTCTTGCTCTGCCTGCTTTGTTTCTGGCATATTTCTTGTGCCAGGTCTACCCTGATGTAGTCTGCACAGTAACCTAAGAGCCTCTAAATGTGTTTAAGTCCCTTTCATAGCAACAATTAATGACTAACAATTTACTTTTCAGTAGTAAGTAATACACATTTTTAAAAATCTTTCCAACCACCCAGATCTTGCAGTAAATAGACAATTTTACATTGCCTCCAAGTGTGGTCTTTTCTTTCAACACTGCTTTTTTGTTGCTGTTGTTTGTTTTTTTTTGTGTTTTGTTATAGCTACCATAATCTTCATGGTGCTTCTAGATATGTTTCTGTTGAAGACATAGGTGGTGGTGTGGCCTTCTCTGATGATATCTGGTCTTCAGTCAGGTCAGAAAATGATTGACTATGTATAACACATGCTGTTCTTAACCATTCTTTAGTCTCATTGTCTTCCAGGAATCAGATCCCACAGTAGCTGCTATCACTTTGTTCAGTTCAATCAATATGGTAGATAGAGGGGTATTTAGGCTTTAATCACTCTTAATTTCACTTTAATATTACTTAATTTGTATTTTCTACTTTTGAAATTTTAATATTATATTTTTCTTACATTTGGCAGTCACACAGATATAATAACCCAAGATTAAATCAGAAAAATACAAACAGTGAGGCTGCTATTAGTACAAACTCAAACATAGCTTTACAGAAAGCATATTTTATCCATGATGGCAAATTTTCTTATTTCACCACTATTACAAATATCTGAAAGCTGGATTGTGCTATAGCCTTGTTGCAGCAAAAGAGTCACTAAATGAGAGTGTTTTTCAGCTTCATCACAATCTTATGGATCTACTTACAAAAAATCTAATTATTGACAGTAATGTTATTATGTCGTTCAGAAATATATATATGTATATATATATATATATATACATATATAAATATATGTATGTATATACAGTGTGTGTGTGTGTGTGTGTGTGTGTGTGTGTGTGTGTGTGTGTGTGAAAAAGAGGAAAGCATACAATAGTAAAGTGGTTAAGATAAGCCCACATTATTTGATCCTAATCAAATAAAGTATAAAAATATTGCCCTCTAGAATCAATTACTAGAAAATTAAGAAGCACCATACATTAAAAGTGAATGAAGGTAAATTTAAGTATGGAGAATAAAGTGACTAGAACAAACTTGAAACTTAGATCAGATGTGCCAAGTATCTGTTTTCTAAGTTCTGTTTCACAGGGGCACTGGGAGATCCAGAGTGGTAAACATTGATAGTACTGAAGCAGCAGCAGTTGAACACTGCTATAAACACAATCTTTCGTGATGTAAATGGCTTTATATAAACTGGAAATTGAGGAAAATATTAAGTAGTTATTAAAATTTATGCTTAATCTCGGTTTTCAATTTTAGTTAAGTGGTTTAAGTTCCCAAATGCTTTCTTGATAATATCCCTCTGTGATTTGGTTAGTCTATATTGTTTCAGAGGCAGGAAATAGAAAATAGTGAAGGACAAAAGAGAAAATGAGTCACTAAGGAAGCTGACACCTCATTAGATTTAAAAAATGCACCCTGTTTTTCCATGAATATCATTAAAGTCCCAAGAAGACTAAAAAGTCCTATCAAATTCCAGATGGTAGAAACAAGAAAATAGCTCTACTAGTTCAGAAATGTGCACTCTACCAGAGCAGAATCAGAATTAATTTAGCAGCCTTATAGGCCACCCCTCGCCTCGTATCTTTTAAACAGAAATTGTTTTCTCATACATTAAAATATTTGACTTTTTAAATATCATGAAAATGTTCTAAAATAAAAGTATTTCAGTCCATAAAACTGAGAGATCAAGGAATGCCACTTGCATCAAACATTAAGGTAAAAGCCTCCGTTATATACCTACTGTATGAAGAGAAATGAGAAAGACATGTAGAAATATGCATGTAACAGAAAATCACACAGTAGGTAAAGTGCCCCTAGTCACAAGGCAGTTGATATTTCATGAATTAAGAAAATATAATATAATGGATATATATTCACATATATATTAGCATAATTCAAAACTTTAAAACACTACCAAGTACAACAAGGAGATCTGGAAGATTAAGCAGTAAGAGTCAGGAGGGTGAGATGGTTCAGCAGGTAATGAACTGGCCACCAACCTGACAATCAACGTAATTTCAAGAACCCATGTGGTGGAAGGAAAGAACTATTTCCTGAAGTCATCTTAATACTTCTACACATCTGTTACACACACACACACACACACACACACACACACACACACAAACACACACACACACACACACACACACACAAACATACACACACAGAGAGAAAGAGAGACAGAGAGACAGAACAAGAAGAAAACAAGATTCAGTTTTGTATTTTCAATATTTAGTGCCTGGCTTTGGTCATGTCAAGGATCTTTTATTCTCAGTTATAGGCAGAGTTTCTCTGTGTCCCAGCAGCAGCTCCCAAATAACCAGACTGAGTCTTATGATTAATTACAAATGCTTGGCTAATAGTTCAGGCTTGTTACTAGCTAATTCTTACATTTTAAATTAACCCATTTATATTAATCTACATTCTGTCATGTGGCATTACCTGTTTTTCATCGTACACCCCCTCTTTCCTCTCTGCATCCGGCTCATGACTCTTCAGACTCAGTCCTTCTTCACCCCAGTGTCCTTATTCTGGTTTTCCCACCTAACTTATCCAGTCCAGCTATTGGCTGGTCAACTTGTTTATTAACCCAATCACAGCAACATATATTCACACAATGTAAAGGAATATTCCACATTTCCCCTGTGGTGATATGTTGTGTACCCTAATAAAATTTACCTGAAGATCAGAGAACAGAACAACCTACTAGATTAAACATAGTGGCAGACAGTGATGGCATACACCTTTAATCTTAGCACTTGGTAGGCAGAGATCTGTCTGGATCTCTGTGACTTCAAAGCCACCTTGGACTACATGAAATTGACTCAGTCTAGGAGAGGAACAGAGCCAGGGAGTGGTGGCACACACCTTTAAATTCCAGTACTTGGGAAACACAAGTCTTTAATCCCAGCACTTGAGATATCATGCATTTGCTTGGGAAGTCATACCTTTAATCTCAGCACTAAGAAGGAAGTGACGGCTGGGCAGAGAAAGGAGTATAAGGCGTGAGGAGACAGGAACTGAGGCTTTTCAGCAGAAGTGTCCCTTTCAGCTGGAGGCCTAGAGGCTGGGGCTCTTTCAGGCTGAGGAGTTGGTAAGATAAGAGGTGGTGGCTGTGGCTTGCTCTGCTTCTCTGATCTTTCAGCATTTACCCCAATTTCTGGCTCGGAGGTTTTTTATTAAAAGACCATTTTAAGAATTGTGTTACCTCCCCCTTTTTGTCTAATTGAAAAGGAAGGTTTTAACTGTAATATGGTAAAATTATACGTAACAAAAACAGTTATCAAGTAAGAATTACAGTTAAAATATCCAGTCCATTTTATTTGACAAATTTAGAAAAAAATACTCTATTATTTATCTTTGTGAGTCTAAAGTTTATACCTAATTTGCCTTTTATCATAACTAAGGATATCATAACTTTCAATATGACTATCTAGTCTTCGACTCTGTCAAAGACTTCAGAAAGATAAAATGTTACCTAATGACAGGGACATCTGGCTGTTTGGAGAATCATCCTAGATTTTCAGTAATGTTGAAGGATCCAACTTTGGCCTACAGGTCTGATATATCTGACAGAATTTTCTCAGAAGTAGGGAATTTTGAAGGACTATCCTACCTTGTCTTGGCAAAGTTTGGCAGTCTTTTTTTTTTTGCATCTTGTTGATCCAGTTTGAATAGCATACTGTCATCAATTGAGGCAAGGACAGTTTCTTTGGCCAAATAGCTAGCTTTTGCCATGAGGAAAGCAAATTCCATATGGAGGTTCTTTGATGCCCATCATCTTTTTGTGAAATAGATGATGTTGTAATGAACAGACGTGTCTCACTATCATAAAAAGCCTCAGGTTATTAAACACATTAAATGCCATATTCTGTAGGTCTTTGAAGTATTTGAAGACCATCTGTATATCTAAATTTATCTGCTTATGACCTTCAGAACATACCTAATATAAGTTTGACTATTTTAGATAACTATTAATGTGTATTTTTTAATTATACATTGCATTTTTAAATGAGCTGCATAAACATAATACCCAAACAAGGGTAGAAACATATATACAGTAACAAAACTAACTTTAAATTTGTATCAATAAAAAAGACCTATACTAATGTAAAATATTTTGATATTAATAGTTGTTTTTTGTATTAAAGTAGATGCAATAATCTACCCTCTTATCTCATCATTTTTATATCTCCATTTTTTCCTTTAGAAGGAGATCTTTGAATTTAACTCTTTTGTTTAGCTTTTTAAAAAAATATGACCAATCACAACTTGTAACCAACTTACCTAAACAATGACAAGCATTCATAATCCATTGAATAATCAAAACAGATCCATACCCCATCTCTTGGGAATGTGGGCATCATTTTCTAGACTATGTGTTGTCTGTACAATGACTGCGTTATACACAAGTCAGCCAAAGATGATTTGGGGGTTTATATTTGAGCAGGTAAAATATACATCACTTGTCTTGTAGTTCTTCTAGGTTTATTTCTTATGTTTGTAGACAGAATTTTCAGGGGATCTTCCCCAATCAAACCTCATCCATATCAACATGAGATGAATACACAGCTTCTCACTTCTTGTGGAAATAAAAGCATAACCTCTACCCCAAAGCAGCACACCTTTTGACTTAAATTTTGAAGTTAAAATATTTGTAAAATATGTAGGTTGGTTTAATCTAGCAGCTTTTATAATCCAGTGTCTCTTAACAGCCCAAAACATCAAATATAACACAATAATATACAGGATCCAGACTCTATTTATCATCTTTACATGGCTTTTTTCTATTATATTACTTTACTTCCTTTTTAAGGGTTTTACTTATTATTTTAAAACTATATATTTCATTTTATAACTGTCTATACCCTTTTTCTTTTTTCCCCCAAGATTTTGTACATGTTTTAAACACACTGTAACCCATTTAGAGTTTTCTCCCATCTGAACCTGTTTGACTGAATGAGCCTTTAAACTGCTAAATGGCATGGCTAGAACATCTACCTTTACTTTGGTAGCTGGCTGCACCCTGCTTGGTTCCCTGAAAGCCCAGCTTCATGACAGATATACCAGTAGTGAGAGCCATGTTTACCATCATCTTTTAATGTTAGAAATTGCTTGCTCTACACTTCCTGTTTACTCAGGTAATATTATATCCTTCTCAGGTCTTTGATGAGGCTGAAAACTAGATAGTTACAATTACAGTTCCCTAATCATGGTAGAAAGTAAATTAGGTATGAAACTCTGGAGAGCTGATGGAGTGTTTTCTCTATTTTATCAAATATAAATTGACTGGATATTGTAACTGAACTTACTTGATAACTTTGTTTTCATATATAGTTTTACAATGTTAATGTTAAAACTTCTCTTTTTAATTAGACAAAATTGGGAAATTCTGTGGAATATTACTTTTGAACACTGTGAAAATGTGTTGCTTTCATTGTTAATAAAAATTTGATTGGTCAATAAGTAGGCAGGATTTTGGGGGCAAAAGGAATACTGAGAAGAAGAAGGGTGGAGTCTAAGGTATCTCAAGCCATACATGGAAGTTCATAGATGAGGTAAAGGAGCCTTGGGGCAGCACACAGATTAATATAAATGAGTTAATTTAAGTTGTAAGACCTGGCTGGGCACAAGTCTAAGCTATTTGCTGAACATTTATAATTAATAATAAGTCTCTGAGTTGATATTTGGGAGTGACTACTGAGACACAGAAAATCTCTGCCTATACTCAGTTACTCTTCATCCTAAAACAAATGGTAAAATGGATATCAAAGTTCTCATTCTGATGTGAGGATTGAATGAGGAAAGGAAGATGAATGTGACTTAACAATTTTAAGCTGTCAAGTTTACTTTTTTGTGGGGGAGGGCATTTTAACTGAATGTGGATGGTTTTGCTGCTCTGCTCAGAAAATCGCCCTCAGAGGATAAAAGGAAGGAGCCTATAGCATCATCTCTCACTACAGGTCCATAGTGCAGACAAAGCTTGGCTCAAAAATATTGACATGAATGTTAATGCTCCTTTATAAAAATAAATTCATAGAACATAAAAATATGTAACTACAATAAATTATCTTTATTCCTCTATTTCTTTGGCAGATGTTTAAGGGAGTCCACAGACTCAGTGCTTCCCTATTTTTTTGTTTGTTTTTTTTTACTTTGTTTTTGTTTTGTTTTTCCATTGTGTTTTTCGTAGTTTCAAGATGGAGTTGCAAAATAATAATATCTTCTCTTCCAGAAGTTCAAATTCTGGCTAAAAGACAACCAATGATTTACTTACATGATTGCCTAATTACAAGCATCCTTTTAGGTTGCAGGGAGTTGAAAGGACATCTAATTTGGAAGTATATTTACCATGCACCCACACACGATCATAAGTTCAGGATCCCTTGTCATCTCTCACTAGAAGTATTTCCTGAGAGCGTTAAGTTGGAACTTCTCCTTTTGCCCTCTTATCAGAGCCATCTGCTGTGTTCGTTATTTACACAGAGTGAAACAATTGAAGAAAATTATATTTTGGAATAATAAGTTCACAATTTTATAACAATTTGTGATTATGTTTTTTAATGATAAATAGTCACTTGTAATCACAGATTAGATTTCTAAAACTTATGTTTTTTAGAAATCTTCAAATTTTCTTTCAGAATCGGTTTTAGAGCTATTAAATTTCATAATGTTTTCTTAGCCAAATAGTACAAGTCTCATAAAATTCCTCCAATATGACAGGAATTCACTAGGGTAATTGAGTTGCTATATCTTATTATTTTTAATATAAATAAAAGATTTTAAATACAAATAATTTATTCAGTATTTAATTGAGTAATACTCTCATTAAGTCTCAGATCCTAGGACAAGTGGCTGAGGTGCCTTCTTAATGTATCAATATGAACGTGGCCACCAGGTTCTCCCAGAATCCCTCAGTACCTACTTGTCATAGGGTATGGGTGGCATATCCTGCCCTCTCATCTACCCTGAACTTTCCAGCCTAGGAGGTGGGCAGTCCCTTCTTCAGACGCTCTTCCCTACATACTGTAACCATTTTGGTGACATGTGCTTTTGTAATGTTTTCTTGGCGGCCTCACCTGATTCCCCTCTCTTCCCTCTCTTCACATGGCTCAGGGTCATGTCCACTCTGGACTCTCCCAGATGTCCCTGCCTCTGGCTATGCTTTCCCTTTTATCTGCAATCAACTTTCTTCTTCACCATACCTGGAAGCAGTCATTTTCTTTCCATTTTATTTCATTTTTTTCAACTCTGACCTTATGTTTATAATGAAATCAATAATTTAAAATTCTGATGTTATTTTGTAGGAAGCTGAAAAATACAATTTTCACCTTTGTTCATCAGTTGTATTACTATGAAAATATTTCATTTCCTTCATGTTTAAAATGTAGAATAATTAAATTACAGTAAATGAAGTGTTCCCAAGAGAAGTGAAATGTATGTGTTATAGAAAATGGTAGCATAAAATATTTCATGTACAAATTTCTGTATTTTTATGAATAGATTTTTAAAATAGGATTTATTTACATTTATATGTATCAGTGTTTAGTGCATGTATGTGTACCACATATGAGCAGATGCATGCAGTGGCCAAAGGAGGGGATCGAATCTCTGTGACTGGAGTTAAAGATGGATGTGACTACCATGTGGGTATTGAGAACCAAACCCAGATTCTCTGCAAGAGCACTGAGTGTTCCGAACTCCTCAACTCTCTCTCCAGTTCTGAGATTTTGTTTTAATAAACGAATACTGAAAGTATGAAAACACAACCTATCATCTAAAAAATATTTGTCTATTGATTGATTGATTATTATACTATGGTATAAATTCAAAACACACTATACTACTACTTTAATATTTCTTAAATGTTCCTTTCAAATACAATTCAGTGTTTGTAGATCTCTTTTATTTTGTATATCTTACTACTATGTCCCCCCACATCACACTGTTGCAGAAGTACCAATGCTGTAGAAGGATTCAATATTAAGGCACAAAGTATAATTATGAATGACTCATGCCAAGGTCACCGTCCTTGGAGCTATTTACTATGTTGGGGTTTACTTGTTCTCTTATATCTATGTGCTCATTTAGTTTTTATAAAAGAAACATCCTAGATAAATAGCGTACTTCCCTTGTTACTGAAACTGAATTTATCTTCTCCTTCCAGGATGACTCTATGAAAACAAGTCTGGGTATCAGAGAAGATGTAGTGCTTTATTTTTTGCCAACATTTCTTTTTAACTGAGTTACTGCCAGGGAACAGAAAAACAACTGTGATGTGGTGCTAAGGCAGATAGGTCCTAGAGGCAAAGAAGTATTCAAGTCACACTATACAAGCATCATCATAAATGACATGGAGAAACAAGTGCTGGCAAAGAAAGAAGGTTGCCTGCTCAGCAAAAACAAAGTCCTACACAGGCCAGATAGACAGAGACCAAGGTATCAGAAAATTACTACAGCTTCAAGCTCAGAAAGAATACTGAAATATAACCAATGATAGCTTTTATTTTGTAGTTTCCTCAGAGATTAAAACCTTTCCTCTCATCCAGAAACAGGATATTTATAGGGAGATTAAACAACAGGGGGAGTAAAACATTCTCTAGTGCAGGACAGAGCCTTTTGACAGGAAGTAAACAATTTAAAATAGCTTCAGGAAGTCCATGAAAGTGACCAGATTCACTAGGTCCCTTCTTCCCCTAGAGTATATAAATAGTAAAGGCTACTAAGAATCACTCTTAAACACCTGAGCTTACTGGAAGTTCAGGGGATGAGCAGCAGGTAGCATCCTACCCAGCACATACAAGCATCTGGCTCCATTGCAGGGATGTGTATGGTATTCTTTTTCATGGATTGCTGCTTTTTTAAATACGTGCTATTGTATGATGCCATTCCTTAGGAGAAAACTTTCTACCTACTCCAGAGAGCAACTGATGATAGACAAAATTAAGGATGACACCAAAGTCCAAGTTGGTGAGCTAATGAATTTATCAGGATTACTTACAAGAATATTGGTGAAAGTTTAATCACAGGATCAGAAATGACTCAGAAAGCTGCATCTCCAAGCCTAGGAGAACACAAGTGGTAGAAAGCTGAGGGCCACTGCACAGACTATCACCAGCTCCACAGGGGAGTGTCCTAAACAGTAGAGTAGTCTGAATCGTTTCTTCTCAATGTAGGGAGAAAGGACACATAGGGCCTACTGTGTGCTTGGAATAGACACAACCAGTCACTTCTACGGGACCAATGCACACATTAATACCCTATCTACAGAATATGATTAACTGAACCAAACATATGGGGCAGGAATATTTTACTAAACCTCAGCCACATAAAAGTGTTAACTTTAGCTTTAGTTCTTTGTCTCTTTGTGATCCAGTTACTTAATTAAGGCATAATATTTTAGACTATTTCACGAAACCATCATAGGCCTCTTATTCTTTCATTTCCCTTCTAAGAGGTCCATTTATTCAGCCTCAATTATTCATATGAAGTTATGATCAAAATGTATATTTAAAGCCCAGAGAAAATTAATCTGAAATATAATATGAAAATGTGTATGTGTGTATGTGTGGTTATGTTCTTCTATACTTACCAAATACATATTATCCTGATTAGAATTTTTTATATTTCTTTAATCTGTTTCCTTGCTTTACATTAAAAGTATGAACATTCAGGCCATTATTGTTTCATATCTTTTTCTGCTACCCGTCCTTTGTATTCAGATGGTTTCTCTGGTCCTACCAGGCCCTCGCTCGCAGTCCTATAGCCCACTCAAAATAATCACTCAGAAGCTTATATTAATTACAACTGCTTGGTCATTAGCTCAGGCTTATTGCTGACTAACTCTTACACTTAAATTAACCCATAATTCTTATCTATGTTTAACCATGTGACTTGGTACCTTTTCTCAGTTCTGTCTTGTCATCTTGTCTCCTCTTTGTCTGGCAGGCACCTCCTAACTCAGCCCTTCCTCTTCCCAGAATTCTCCTTGTCTGCTCACCCTGCCTGTACTTCCTGCCTTGTAGCAGGAATCTTAAAGGGTCTTATTAATAAAAATCAAACCCAGAGCCAGGTATTGCGGTGAACGCTGGAAGATCAGAGAAGCAGAACAAACCACAGCTACCTCACCTCGCCAGTTCCTCAGCTGATCCTATTTCTTCAGACTGGAAGCCTCTGAGTCCTCATATCCGAATGGATCTCAGCTAAACTGTGCTGCTCAAAAGCCTGAATGCTTAACCAGCCAAGTGCTTCTAGTTTCTTACGCCTTATATATCTTTCTGCTTTCTGCCATCACTCCCTGGGATTAAAGGCGTGAATCACCATGCTTGGCTATTTCCAGTGTAGCCTTGAACTGACAGAGATCCATGCCTCCAGAAGGCTAGAATTAAAGGTGTGAGTGCCACCATTTTCTAGCCTCTGTATCTAGTGGCTGTTCCATTCTCTGACACCAGATAAGTTTATTAGGGTGCACAATATTTTGGGGAACATAATACCACCACACTGCCTGGCTACTGACCAATCAGCATTTTATTAAACCAGTGTACAAAAGCATTATCCCATAGCAGTCCTTCTTTTCTACGATTGTACTTACACATGTTAAACAGCTCGATGTCCCTCTCAAACTGGCTGAGACTCTGCTTTTCTCTAAATTTAAAGGTAATTATATAAATATGTTATAAAGCTCATTTCATTGTTTCAGCTTTTCTATTTTTACTGATGTCGGTTTTGAAGTACCTGCATTCCTACTATGCTCACTTAGAGAATATGTAATCAAGAAATTTCAGTTAGCCTTTTTATATACTTTTAATTTACCTCTTTCATTATTCCTATCTTTTCTTTTGAAACTGGCAAGACTTTACACTAACTTCAATGTTTTTTTTTCCTGCTATTTTAGCATTAATGTAATTTCTGGTTATGATTCTATTTTCTTATTTTGTTTAGGCTGGAGGATATATTCTGAAAGTTCATTTGAGTCTGTTCATTTGGAATCATTGCTGAACATTAGGATTGTTTTGTAGTTGGGCACTGGAAATTTTATATTAAGAGTATTGTTTTTTTATTCCATTCTTCTGAGGATTAAGTTATATTTGGAAGAACTTTCTATTGTAAAACCTGCTAATATTCTTTTCTAGTATAATATTAAGTAATTTCTACTTATTGTATAACTGGCGTTTTCCCTAAAGTAAGTCATGATCTTCTTGGACATTACAGATACTATGAGAGTGTGATGTAGTCTTTGCTCCACTCAGAGGATACCCATGGTCTTTGGGAATGGGGCACTTATAGCAGATGTGGTTAGGGTGCAGTCTTGCCCCCTATACATGAACAGCTCTATGACCCATAAATGGATTGAAAGAAAGCCTAGTTCTAGACACACAGTCTGGAACTCAAACTCTGATATCTCCTTCTAATTCCAACACCTATATCCCCTGAAATTCTGCCATTGTGTCCTTATGTTAGCAAAACTTTTAAATTCTGTATAGTTTTTTCCTTCATGTGTCCTAGGATTATTATAGGACTCTCCTCCATGGGTTGTCCTCTCTTAGTGACTACAAGATTGTATTGACTTTAATTCAGGAAAAATAAAATGCTTCTATTATCCATTGGCATTGGCTAACTGTTAGGACAAGACAGAAGGAGGGATATTTTGCTACTGATTCTCCTGCGTGTGAGCAGTAGTGGTTGCTTCCTGATATACACCTATGCATAGTCTATTTCAGAATCACATTGCATCAGTAATACTAAACAATATGTTGTACAAATATTATTGTATACATATTTGCAGTTTGTATCCTTTGTATCATCAACATCTACTTACATGAGCACATGCTGTCCTGGTAATATTGCCTATGTGCTTCATAATATATTTAGTTAATGCTTATGAATATGATCAAGCATAAATCATAAATCAAATAACTTTTGAAAATCAGAAGAGGTGACAATAATATGGCCATTGAAAGTGTAAAATTTTACATTTCAACTCCTTGCAAAAAGCTATAGGAGTGACACACCTGCATTGCACTAGCATTGTAGTGACTGGCACAGTGGACACATAGAAATTATGAACACACATACAGAAAATGAGCATTGTGACACTCATGTTCTCTAATGGAAATGTACAAGTACCAACCCTGAACATTAGCACATTTATTAGGCACAGCAAGAATGAGGAGGAAGGAGAGTAGCTAATCTTTGACTAGTGGAAGATCTTGTCTTTCCTCTGAGCTTGTCTCAGGGAGGGACTTTCTATTCACATATGTCTTAGACATCAGGATCCTTGACATGGCCATACTCATGTCAATAATACATATTAAGTCTGCACTTCATCTGCTCCCCACATAAGATAATGCAATTTCCACAAATTTTCTGTTTAAATCTGATATATCTGACCAAGTTTGAAGGAGGACACATAACGGAGGGATTTGAAGCAGAGGGCAACCATTCATTTGTGCACCAAGTTACATCAATTTTCCTTTCTCCAGTGAATTTCTCATTATTCTCTATCTTTCATATCATAGTCTAAATGTTCTCATAATGTGGTGCAAAATAGCAGGCCATGGTTTTACATGGAGAAGTGGAAGAGAAAAGATATACTAAATCTTGGACCTCATCCTATAATTGATCATTAAACTGGAGCATCTGGTTGGTCTACGTTCCATTAAATAATAATTTCATCCATATTACCCATATATTTTGTCAATTTAAACAAGTAAATTCCTACCTTCTTTTAGTTTCTGCTGGCATTTGTTCTTTTTACTCAAAAATTGATTTATTTGTGTGTGTGTGTGTGTGTGTGTGTGTGTGTGTGTGTGTGTGCGCGCGCTTATGTGTGTATGAGTACTTATAAAGTTGGAGACCAGAGGGAAATGTAACATTTCTTCCAGCTGGCATGGCAGGCAATTATGGGATTCTTGCTTGTTATATGGGCGTTGAGCTTTGAATTCCAGTTCTCATGGTTTCTCAGCAAACATTATGAACCTTTAAGCCATCTTTCCAACAACAGTGCAAACTTTATTTTGTTTGTACATGTTGTGAATTCCTGTATGCCATTATTCCTTCTTGGTCCTCAAAGTTTTATATAACAAATTGGGTTTTGGAAACATCATTGAATATTAATATTTTATTTGTTGTTGATTTTTGAGATTGTAATTTCATTACAAATTTTTTCCTATCCTTTCTTCCCTCTAAATTCTCCCATATATCCTTCTCCTTTCTCTTTCAAATATGTTATTGCATGCACGTGTGTAGATACATATATATTCCTATATATCACTTGTTTAGTTTATATAATGCTCCTGTAGATATGTTCTAGGGGTGATTGGTCAATAAATTGGTGTGTTCTTCCCTCAGGTAGCTACCTCTTCTTTCCCTGCTTTCCACAGTTGCCTAAAGCTCTTTGCATAAGGTTGAGAAATCCAGTTTGTCTTTTCCCTAGTGTTATCTTTGCTCAGCTCACATTTTGTTGTTCATATTGATGAGGCTTTATGGGCATTGCATCTGATATTACTGGGAGACACAATCTTATATCAAACTCGTTCTGTTCCTGTTTCTTACAATCTTTCTGCTCCCTCATCCTCAATGTTTCGTGAACTTTAGGTGTGGGAGTGTTTTGTAGAAATATCTACTGGGCCTGGGAGCCAAAACTCCATGTTTTAGTTGGCTGTGCTTTTCTGTAGTGGTCTCCTTTTTAATATATTATTTTCATAGAGTCCCCCAAAATTCTTATATGCTTATGATGTGTTTTCATCATTTTCACCTCTTCCCACTTTTCTACTTCTAACTCCTTCCAAGTTCTTCCCCATCATATATTCCTCCTCATTTCACACCCTAAGTTTTCAAATTAGTGTTGCCCATATGTTCATGGATATAAGATTATCCACCAGCACAAAGCACAGTTAAAGTACTAGGGTCTACAATCCTAAAAAGAATATGATTGTCTTTCCTCAAGCAGCCATCATGTCTCATTAGCTCCTCAGCTATGCATCATGGCTCATGTGGAGCCATACCATACATGCTGGAAGGATGATTAGCTTGATCTTGTGTAGGTTGTAATAGGCCACCACAGATTCTGCAAATTCATTAGTGTGAATGAATTCCTGTAGTCGAGAGAACACTGTTTTGTCCAAGTCCTCTTCAGTCTCTGGCTCTTACATACTTTCTGCCACCTCGTCAGTGATGTTTCTTTAGCCTTGTAGGAAGGGTATATTATACAGATATGATGTTTATGGGTAACCACTTCACATACATTTAATCTTTTTATTTTGACAAGACATGAGTTTCTTTATTAAATTTTATCTACTGTGCACACACCACACAGACACACACACACACACAGAAACACACACACACACACACACACACACACACACACACACTCACTCACTAACTCATACACACAGAATTTCTCTGTTGAAGACTGAAAACTGAACTAACCTATGGATATAGGGATAAGTATTTAGAAGACAATTTAATTTGTTTGGCCACTCGTCCCTGTATTCCATCCATCCCTGGTCCCAACAACTCTTACTCTCATAAACCCTCCTCCTTCTCGCCAATTGGACTCCCGGAGCTCTACCCGGGGCCTGACCTTGGATATCTGCATCCAGTTCCCTCAGTCATTGGATGGGGTTTCTAGCACA
>CABHPQ010138438.1:0-22423 GCA_902168405.1 Peromyscus aztecus | reverse complement strand
CATTTTCTAAACACTGTGTTAATCTGTAATGCTTACCTTCACAGTATATTTAAAGCAAAGCCTTGCCAAAACTGCCTCATTATTGAACTACTCCAAACTTAGTGTGTAAGGACTATTTTCAAATCCCTCTCCTTTTGTGGCTGATTAAAATGAAATCATGCCTGACTTGGAAGTGAAAATGAACGGCCGTCAGAGGGACACCCAGCAGCTCTTGAACTTCGTCTCTGTGACTCCTTCAGAAACGGCTGGCTCTTTTCCCTCTCTGCTGCTTCTTGAGATTTGCCTTTGTCCTTTTCTCTGTGTACCTCAGACTTCCCAGCTCTGTTCTACCCGTTACCAATCCCTGTTTTGGTTGGGTCTACTATGATTTTTAACTTACTTGTCAATTAGTCTTTAAGACTACAAATTTTATAATTTTGAAATCTCATTTAGAAATGAAGTTTGGTCCTTGGATTAGTGTAATACTTAAGACCCTCTACGATGGGGAAACACAAACAGAAATCAAACAAACAAACAAACAAAAAAACAAGAACAAAAAAAACCTTCGTGCCAGTAATAATTCTGTGACTAGAGGTCAGTTACTTGACCTCTCTGGTTCCATTTCTTCATCTACACATGGGAAGACTATCTCACGTACACTAAGAACCATGTGGTTGTGGAGACTAAATGTGTTATCTATTCAGTGGTGTAGAAGGCTCTTCAGCACACGGTGCTGGGCTGTGGGGACCACCAATGTCATATGTGGCCACCTGGGGCTTTTCCACTTCCTAGTCTGTGTTTCAGTTACTTTAGCCATTGGAAAGCTTTTCCCCAGCAGTCGATTTCTGGGTCCCATTTTAGAACCCTAGGCCTGTCTCACCTCCAGTGAAGCCTCTTGTATTGTGGGGGATCGCCTTCCACTTCAGTGTGTCTGCCCCCCATAATGCTTTTGCATTGCTCGTACCAGGGAAGCCAAGGGTGTTTCTGCCTTAAAACTACATTTTTCTGTCTATGTTTTACAGTGGGAGCTCCTGAAGTATGAATTCAAACCCCAAGCCTAACTTAAGACACTGAGCTGAGTTTTCTTAGGGAATTCCATCTCCCTGCTGGTCACTGGGCAGAGACAGACCGTTAGGAGAAATACCCTTAGTCCTCAGCACTGTCTTTAAATCGCCCCCATGTATCTTGCAGACTTTGATGCACATCCAAAAACATTTCCTGTGGCTTTTGTACACGTTCTTAGGATCCACCTTGCAGGACTCCTGTGAACTTTGTCCTTCTTATGATGCCATTTCATACCTGTCTTCTTCCATGGTGACCCTCCCTCTCAACATCCCCGCCCCGCCTCGCCCCTTCTTTTTCTTCATACTGGTTTCTTTCCTCCTCTGCTGGTGCATTTAGTCCCACTGACTCTCATATAAAATGACAACCAAAGAAGAGAAATAGTATTATCAGGTGGCTTTCTACCGTCATTGAGACTGAAAGCATTTATACCAAGGACAATACATATTGGGCTGGTGCGGGGAAATTTCATTTTAAACCTGAAGACTTTGATCCTGTAGAAATCTTCTCTGATGCTTTTCTTTTTTTGTTTTCTCTGTGAGTCATTTAGATTTAATCATGCCCTCTGATAGCTGCTGATGAGTTAGTCATATTGTCTCACAGAATCCCTGACTCTGATGAATTGTGCCTTGAAAAATGACTTTGGTCAGATACATTCTATTAAGCCAGGGTGCGGGGGCTGGCTGATGCGAAGCTTGAGACTCTGCAGACATCTTCCTGTATCAGATGTAGACACTGGCCCACTCTCCCTGCTGGGACTCAGCCTGTTTGTTCTGGTTCCACCCCAAGCAACCTTCTCAGAGCCGTTTCATTTGTTCGTCATGCAGAAATGCCAACCCCTAGGTGTGAAAATCAGGCCACTAACATGAAATTCCTCCCTAAAAATGGGTAAAGCTAGTGGTTAGTATTATAACAAAAAAAACCCCAAAAAACAAAAAACAAACAAACAAAAAAAAACCCCACCAAACAGATTGAACCTTTTACTCTTAGCAATATATATTTCCATTATGTACATGTGCATATATGTGTGTATAAAACTCTTTCTGCATGGACATTCACATTCATTTCAAACCACCGTTATCACTTCTAGAACTTGTTTATGACTTCAAAATGAAAAATATGTATTTGTTCAACAAGAATTTCCCTTTCCTCTTTCCCTCAGACCCTGACACCACCATTCTACCTCCTTTTTCTCTGAATTTATTACTCTAGGAATTTCATATATCAATGGAATCATAAACTATTCATTTTTTGGTGACTGGCTTATTTCACTTAGCATAATGTCCTAGAGGTCCAGCCATGTTACAGCACACATCAGAAGTTCATTGAGACTTCACTTTTTAATGAGCTGAGCTTTATACATACATCTTTTCAGAATCTAGTTTTGTGTCAGCCAAATTGCTGCTGGACTTCTCATCACCTCGATGCTGATGTCATCCCTGGCATCTCTCACTCATCAGCCCTTTATAGGCCACTCTCTCCCACAACTGCTAGTCTGTCACCTATGAACCCTCCTGAGCCTTTCTGCAGAAGGAGACTTTGGAAATGAAACAACTTCGCATGAAAAAAGAAATTTTTATTCTGACATATAGAAACTGACTTATTTTTTAAAAGACATTTTTAAAAATTTATTTACTACAATAAATAAATTTTTAATTAGAGATGGTTGTGAGCCACCATGTGGTTGCTGGGAATTGAACACATGACCTTTGGAACAACAGCCAGTGTTCTTAACCTCTAAGCCACCTCTCAAGTCCTGGGGACTGACTTATAAAGTGAAAATTTGAAGGCATTTGCCTGTCGTGTATGTTTGTGTGTGTGTGTGTGTGTGTGTGTGTGTGTGTGTGTGTGTGTGTGTGAGAGAGAGAGAGAGAGAGAGAGAGAGAGAGAGAGAGAGAGAGAGAGACACTAATGCAATACCAGCAACAATAATGAATTTGGAGGTCTCGTCTATTCTTTTCTCCCTTTGGGTATTATGTGATGTAGGTGGTCCAGTCTTAGTCCCCTGAACTCAGGCATATTTTCTTGCTGCAGGTCACTAGCTCACTCTCAATTGCCTTCCACCTGCCTCCCCCTAACAGACATCTGACTGCTTCTCCACGCATCTGTCGGTAGCCTTCCTTTGGCGACACAGTAAGTCCAATCTCCTTGTCTTGGTTTCTAGAGCATACAACACAAATTACCTGCCCAGATCCAGCCAGGAAGAAGTCTTCATCACATTAGGCACAGCCTTTTTCCTGTTTCATGCTTGCCAGCTGCTGACAGCATCTTGCACAGTGTTCTCACCAAAATTCACCCTTAAGTAAAGTTCACCTCAGATGTCCCCTTTGTCCAGGAAGCCCTCTCAAGTCTCCCTACTCTACGTGGTCACCCCTCTCAAAACATGTTCGTTTCTGTTTCCCCTCTGGAGTCTATGTTACTTCCCTCTGAATTACAGTGATTCACGCGCCAGTTTTGGTGCTTCAAGCTTGCGGGACTGTGAAGTGATGAAGGAAGCCATCGTCTTCTAGTCTCGTGATGCCTAGCCTGGTGACTTACATGAAGTGGGTTCTTTATAAATGTGTTTGTTTGTTTGTTCTGCCCGTTGCTTGCTTGGAGTCCACACCCCTGAAACCTTAGAACAGTCATAGAAACCGTTCTATTTGGCACCAGTTAGCACTGACAGCGGACCCACCCGAGAGGTGCAGGCAACAGGTCTGAGCAGGTGGGCGGTGCTCCCTGCTGACTCTTTACCCCAAGTGAGCCCTGCCTAACAGTCCCGTTGCTTTTATTTTATTGTTGCTTTTGTGGGTTGTAATGGTGGTGGTGGGGAGTAAGGCAAGGGTGGAATGTTAACTCCAGAAAGACTTTTCTCTTAGGTGAAAAATAAAGTGATTTTTGAGATAAAAGTGTAACCTCTATTTTTAAAGATCTGTTCGTTCTGGTCTAATGGGAGATGGGTTAAAATCGGAGGACTTAGATAATTTTTATAACTCTGGCATATAGAGCTACAGTGCTTCAAAATGTTGACAATTAGGCTGCCCTAGAAGACAACACCTTTTCCTAGAAAATTTAAATTCTGAAAAAAAAAAAAAAACAGGCAAAACCCTAAATTCCTACCTTTTGGCAGGGTAATTCTAGGCCAATTCTCCACAAAATATATGATCTTGGTTTCAAGGTTGTTCATCTAATGAATTTTAAAATTACTTTATGCTCATAAGATATTATTAATATCACATTTAATGTTGCAGGAGGAAAAGCAGTTAAATGGTGGGGTTTGTTCTCAAGGGAAAATTGCTATGCTCAGTTTGTAGAAAAATAAATGTTAAATCAATTCGATATTGAATGACACCTCTTAGGAGGAGTATATCAGAACGGGGGAATCACTAGGAAGTAAATAATGAAGCAGATTGCAAATTATAAAATTTTCCAGATAATTCGTTTTAGGAGACATTCTGATGAGGATCCTGCTGTTATTTTAGGATTCTTAAAAGATGGAACAAGTCCTAAAGGACAGAAAGGTGTGTGTGTGTGTGTGTGTGTGTGTGTGTGTGTGTGTGTGTGTACATGTGTGTATATGTGTATAAACATAAATACCATTTTTAAAGGGAACTAAAGGAACCTGATCAGCAAGAGTACTTTGTTTAGCTCTAATTTGATATAAGGATTGTAGACCAGATCTTCAAACTACTTATGCTATGTCCAGAGGCATGCTAGATCCTGGAGAGGAACAGTGTGGCTTTATGAAACTCAGTATGTGTTAAACAATTTTAATCTCTTTCCATGACAAAAGACAGGACCTATGGCTTGGAGGCAAGCAATGGAGTCCATTTATCGTTCACTCAGATTTCCATTTTTACCCGACATGTGGTGCCTGTTAGCAAAATGAGTCGAGCACCATGTTTCTACAGCTGCAGCCCTTGTACAGATCATGAGAATTCTTAAATGCAGGCATATATTCTTCTAGAAAGGGTTATCTCTTTAGGTAGTCCAGTTATTTAAAAGCCATTGACTTAAAGATATGTATGATTCTTATATTATTAATATATTATGTACAGAAAATAACACATATATATATGCTTAACACCCAGCTTTCCTGTGCACCAGTTAGTGGGTAGAATACAAAATGATTAAGATACTATTCCTGGCATTGAGGAGTTGCTTTTCTGGCAACTACTCTAGTGGAGAATGGTCAAAGGCATTTAGCAGTTCAGCTGGAGGGGCACCTGCAGGACACACTATCCTAAATCAGAGGCAGTCTTCCCAGCTACACTTTACACAGGACCTGCCCAGTCCTGCTCTCAACGAGTCCTATAGAGTTGATCTGAAGTGAGGCCTCAGGCAGTGCTTTTGAAGGGTTTTCCTGGCGATCCTAATATGCCCCAGTGTTGAGAACCACATGACGGTGTTCTGGAGCAAACCAATTGATGCCCACACCCTGCTCAGTACAGCGAAAGTTTTTAAGGGTAGTACTCTGGCAGAAATCCATTCCTCATTTGACAAACATTCATTTGTGCACCTAGCATTGACAGGCCCTGTTCAGGTGCATGGAGACAGACGATAGGACTGTAAATAAAGCAGATGTGGTCTTTGCCCTCAAGAGTCTTACTGTCTAGGCACTAAGTATTCATTAACCAGCGAGCCAAATCCCACCAAAATCTCCAGCTAGGATGAGGACTTTGAAGTAGTAGAGGGTGCTGTGGAAAGCAGTACTGTGTGGACTTGCCTGGAGGCTCAGGAGGAAGGGAACCTTGAGTTCTGATTTCATCCAGGAGCAGGAGTTGAAGTAGGGCCTATCTGTTGTGAGCACGCAACTGAGCTTCCAGAATAGAAGCGTGGCTATTGAGAGTGAGACTCCTGTAGCTGGAGTTTTCTCCAGTCCTGCCCAGCCCCATAGGCTCCACAACCACTTATAAAATAATCACTCAGAATCTCATATTAATTGAAGTGCTCAGCCATTAGCTCAGGCCCACCACTGTCTAGCTCTTACACTTAAACTTAGCCCATTTCTATTAATGTACACCTTGCCACGTGGCTCGTGGCTTACCGGTAACTTACATCTTGCTACTCATCGTGGCAGCTGGCAGCATCTCCTGACTCAGCCTTCTTCCACCCAGCCTTCTCCTCTCTCCTTGTCCCGCCTACACTATCCTTCCTGCCTAGCTACTGGCCAATCAGCGTTTTTATTTATCAATCAATCATAGCAACATATATTCACAACATATAGGACATCCCACAGCAGACCCCAGCACACCCAAGGCAGAAAGTGGTATCCGGACTTGGAGCAGTGGGGGCCGGGTGGAAAGGGGGCCAGATTGAGGAATGATGCAGGAGAGTCCATGCATCTGACTCCTTGACTGTTTGAACCACAGAATAAGGAAGGCAGACTCCTCAAAGTAGTTTTGCAGATATCTGACCGGACACTATTTGCTGACATAGGAACTACTGGCGAGGAGAACATTTGCACAGCCTTGGTCAGGAAGCGACAGGAAGATTAGGTAGTAACGGTTTCATTCATCTATTTCTCGGCATCTCCCCTTCTCGAAGCAAGGCAGAAAGCAAACAAGATTTTCAAGGGCAGCCAGATAAAAGTTCAAACCAAAAAAAGCTTATTGAACCGCTTTGAAGTGGTTTCCACTTAAGGAAATAGGAAGTAAAGTAAAAATCTGGCTAGCGAAGAGATACTCTCCTGCCTCGCCTTTCACTTTTGTAGTTCAGATGTTTGTGTTTGATGGTCAATTATTGGGAGACCTGGAAAGTTGCGCCCCAAGCATTTCTGCTTCCAAAAGAAGTTCACAACCAAAGCACCTTTTAGGGGATCCTTTATTGCTGCTGCTTAAAAGAGAAATCCATTCTTGTCTCAGGCACAGGCCAGTTCAGACTCAGCTAGCCTGGAGCCTGCTGATTCCAGCAGGGAATCCTGCCTTGTGTGGTCCAGGATCCAAATACTGCATGCATGGCGGGAGTTAAATTTTATTTGTTCCAGAGCCATATAAATATATACACAACATTATATACTATACAAGTTTGCAAGGCGTCTCCACTCTTACTCCACCAGTCTCTCCGGTTCCTAAATGTTCAGAAGAACCTTGGAGGGGGGATGAATTCGTGGAGCCTCTGCTGTGTGACCTCTTGGGGTCAACCAGGGGAGGCATATGTGCAGGCTCAGAACAAAACCTGCCTCGAAGTTACGCAGAGGGATTCTTTCACCATCTTGATTTCAAGTTTCAATTTGGTTAACTAATTCTTCAGTTATCCAGTTCGTATTGAAACAACAACAATAAATACAGCTTTCCCATGACATATTTCCTTATAGGAAAAAAAAAAGATTGCTAGAAGGTAATTTAGTCACTTCTGATTTCTGAAGAGAAAGGGGCTTTGCATTTGAAAAAAAAAGTGTGATCTCAAGCTGTTACGTTCTGTGAAAATCACAAATGGAGGCATTCAAAAATTTCTAATTCCATCCTGTGTGCCCTGAAGTTGTGCAGGGATAGAAAAAAAGCATGGCCATATTTCCCCGAGGATAATTCTTCCATACAGACTAATATTACAATGACACATTTTTGTAAATATTTGGAATGTGCATGATCGATTCTTGTCACTTGTCCAACACCTAGACGTGCTGACAACATCCTAACACACACTTCTGGATCCGCTTCAGCAAGCAACTGGTAACCATCTCCAAATGGCTGCTCTGTTTTGATGTAAGCTTGATTAATGCTACATATGAAACTCCAAATGTCACAATTCATGAGTTTAAAATACTAATTATTAGAAGGCTTTACTTAACTGGTTCTAAAAAGGAATTTGAACTTAACTTCACACAGGTATTAAGTTCTCTTACAATAAGTTCAACTTTAAGATAAAGGAGTTCACAAACTCTTTTATGATTTTAGCCCAAGGATGAGGATTACATAAGAATGTTACAGACAACACATGGCTTCGGCATTGCAACTCTATCTACCAACTCACAGGAGATGGGTGGGACATCTGGCTACAAAGTCCAAGCTGTTTTTTGATGAAATTGGAGATTAGGAGCTGTGGCCGTTGCTGGTACTCCACCAGGACATCATGGGACAAATTGATTTGGTCACTTTCGAGTCTGTCAAGAAGTGTCACGCAGACCACGGCAGCTAGTAAAGCAAGACACACGGTTAGCAATGCCAATGGGCTTATCTGTTCTACAGGATATTAGCCTAAAGCGCTAACATTCACAACACGAACATTTTAAATTGTTCCCCTGTAATGTAGACGGAATCTGCTGTAGCCACTAGTTTTCTCTATCATTCCTTCCTTCCTTCCTTCATTCATTCAAAGACTCATCTAAATCAGCTAATTGAAAATGTTGAAAGCCCTCTTTCCTCTGTGTGTACTAGATTAAGGAAAGCATTACATTCAGAAAAGAACAAGAAAAAAGATCTTTGTATCCAAAGCACACAAACCTCTGGACTTTCAATTGCACTTGCCAGTCAGTGCTGAGAGGAGACTCCTCCTCTTCGAGGATACGTCTGAAATGACCTTTATTCCTGGGTGCAGTACATGAATGTGCTTGAGGCGAGTGCAATGAACGAACTATGGGATACTGGCAGAAAATACTCACAAAGGTAAACACGGATTCTGATGAACTTTGAGATCTTAAACACATTAGCATTTAATTGTCCAAAGGATGAGGGAAATCTTGTGTTGGAAAACAAAACCACAACAATGTGTGGGAAAGAACACAATATGCTTTAGAAGGCAAAGTTCTCATTTTCTTAACCCAGGGGAAGTATCTTTAATTTGTCCTATTAGGAAGATCCAGACAGAAAAAAATGGATACTCTATCAATTCTTTGTTATCAATTTCATATCAAGTCTCTGATTCCAAAGAATGAGCTTACTTGTGCTGGAATCAGTGTCGAGCACTTAGGAATGACCACAAACAGTGCAGTAATCTCCGTCAGCATCAAAAAGTGCATTACTGCAAAGGGGGTCAACTCTGTGGACACTGGCAACCTGGGTGGGCACCAAAATAGAGCTGGGAAATACATGGTTCTTGACTCTCTGCTTCAGGATTCATTGGGAGATGTGGAATTAGGATGAAGTATGCTGTAATCACAGAGTTCATGCTATCTTTTAACTTTTTTTTCACTTTTCATTGATAAATGATACTTATATATATTTAGAGGTACAGTGAAATATTTCAATAGGTATATGCACTATAGAAAGACTTAGTCAATCAAACTAAAATGTGCATCCTCTCACAAAATTATTTTTCATAATAACAATTAAAATCTACTCATTTAGATATTTAGACATATACATTATTATCAACAATACTCATTAAGACATTAAAATTTATTCCTCTAACTACAACCTTGTGCCCTTTGGCCAACATGTCCACACTTCCCACCCCACCAACCCTCCACTCCCCAGCCTCTTGTAGCCATGATTCTAATCTCTCTTCCCATGAGTAGGAATGAGATTGTACAGGATCACTTTCCATGCTTGGCTTATTTCACTTAGCACGATGTCTGCACTGCTTATCTGCACTGTCACAAACACCCAAATCTCCTTCTTTATAAGACAGAAGTGTCCCATTTTATGTATGCATTGTATTTTGTTCATCCGGTCATCACTGGTGAACATTTCAGTTGCTTTTATAAATGGTGGCTGTTGGGAGTGACGCTGTAATGAATACTAGCGATGGCATCTCTTCCACATACTGATTTCAATTTTTTAACTTATATATTGGAGGTGAGATTTTTCAGACACCGTGGTAGCTCTGTTTTCAGTCTGAGACCTTTATCCAGTTTCCCAAGATGGTGATGCTGATTAATATCTCTATCACTAGGGGTCCGTTTTTTTGTTTTTGTTTTTTTTTGTTTGTTTGTTTTTTTCGAGACAGGGTTTCTCTGTGTAGCTTTGCACCTTTCCTGGAGCTCACTTGGTAGCCCAGGTTGACCTTGAACTCACAGAGATCCGCCTGGCTCTGCCTCCCAAGTGCTGGGATTAAAGGCATGCGCCACCAACGCCCAGCGGGTCCGTTTTTTTTAAACATCTTTACCAACACTTGTAATTGTTTGCCTTTCCATAGCCATTGTAATAGGTGATCACTGATCATTGGGCTGTTCCTCTCCTGACCTGCTACATGGTGAACTGTTACTACTTGCCCTGGCCTGCCCATCAAGATGACGCTTACAATCATGTAAAAAGCAATGGAAATATTCAACTGGAGAAGAGTTGGATATTTCATCACCTAGGACCCTATTTACTCAACGCTCACTCACTTGGTTGTAAAGCAACCTGGCTGGACAGGTAAACGAAGTGGGAGAAGGAGCATCTTCCCGGCTTTTCAAGTTAACGAGCTGCCTGCCGGTCTGTGAATGCGATGCAGCTGGCAGATGCAGGGAGCATTGCAAGCCCAGCTCCAAACCCTCACTTGGCAGAAGGATAAAAGGGAACTGGTGCTCTGTACTCTCCACAGAGCGGGCACCGAGCGCACTGTTTCCCTTAGATTTCAAGGGTAAGGTCAAATCCAGAGAGAGCAAGTAACAGCAATTTTGGCTTTGCTTTCTCCACCCTGGAGAGCCCTAACAAGCTTCACATTATGATCTTGCCACCTAACTATTTCCATGAACAAATAAAAGGGACTAATTACCCAGAACAACCTGTCAAAATGAAGCTTGTAGCTTTGCTGCCATAATCCTTAGATTAGGCATGAAGGGGAGCTCCTGGGGCCAGAGGGACACTTAATGACCTAGCTGTCACCAAGAACGTTGTCAGCTACCTGACCCAGGCAAAGTGTAGCGGGAACACACAGGCCGAAGGCAGAGCTTACTGTATCCTGAGCCTTGTCATAATGCCTAGCAATTCTCAGCCCTTTGGTATCCTTTACGGCTGCCTAGAGAAGCTGATGAAAGTTGCCACTGTGTCTTTTTCACATAAAAAAAATGACATGTATTTCTATGCACACAAAATATCTGTGGATAATTTTAGGGAACCAGGCGTCTAGAGCTCACACAATAAATCCTTTAGATTGCAAGAAGCTCTCTGGTCTGCCGTGTTCGCAGCCTTTCCCTGGTTTGGATCAAACCTCCAGCAAGGTTTTTCCATTAATCAGGGGCAAAGCTAACAGGGCTGGGAGCCAATACCCATGTACACAGCAGAAACCAAAGGAGCTGGCTGTTGGAAAACAGCAAAGGTTAGTGTTACAGCTCCCCACCTGACTTGTCTGTCTGCTCCTCTTATCCCTTCTCCTTACTCCGACTGCAAACCCCACCCCACCCCCTGCTTTCTGCCACTCAATCTTCTGTTGTTCAGTGTTTAAGTCTATAAAGCCAACACTCTTGTTCCGGTCTGCCTGCTGTGGAAGGCACTAGAGTCACATTATCATTGGCCTAAGACTTTTCACTTTCTGTGTCGTCTTTGAGACCTTGATCTCAGGCTGTTGGTGGCCTATCACAAAGCAAGTGGAGAAGTTCACATTCAGAGGGGCCAGCAGGACCGGGATATACAAATAACCAATTCCTATAGGGTCGTGCTTCTCAAAACTTGGGCTACCTGCCACCTGTATCAGAGACCACAGATAATTCAGATTCTCATGCTACATCCCAGACACCCAGAACCACAGTGAGGGTGGAGTGAGGGGTGGGGGGAGATAGTAAATACTTGTAGAAAGCAGGTCTTTTTCAATGAACTCTGTGAAAATGACTTTAAAGACTTTCAACTCCATTCCTGAATCAAACCAAGTTACCACAAAGGCACATACCTGGACCCTAATTCTTTAGGTCAACAAAGACATGCTGACTTTACTGGAAGTGAGCTTCCACAATACATTCTTTGATTGTCCTGTATCTCTTATAAAAGTGTTATTAAAGATACTTCCTGTAACAGCATAGCTGACAGTTCACTTACTTAGTATTTGGATAAAGTTTAAGATTTGAATCAAGTTTTGCCAGAACAAACCAAAAGAGGAAAACACCTCAAATGCTTTCTTTCATTATATAATGAGAGTGGAAAAACACGACTTGTTTTCATTTCCGGCTAAGAAGCCCAGAGCTCAGTCCAGGTATTTACATTTAGCATTGGATTCCCGGGTAGTGTCTTTGATATTGAGGCCCCTAGGAGTATGTCCACTCACTTACATAACCACCTCTCTTTTTGCCTTGTTTTAAATACTGTTTGAACCTCCCTGGTCCATTGGGAGCGGTCACTAGTGTTTTCTCCAGTACCGGTGTGCACACATCTTTTTTCAGTAATAACTGCTGTTCGTGACACCGTATGAAGAAAGCAAGAGGCAGGAGGCAGTAATGTCAGATCGATTCCTTCTTTGTTCTTGCTTAGCTGTGTTTCCATAGGCTGCTCAACTATCCCCTCTAGAGCTGGCTTCATCCTCTCAGAAAAGGATGTCTTTTGGGGCCTCCCAGGCCTCCCGGTTTCTACCGTGGGCCTCACATCATCTTGTCAGCAAGAAGACCATGTTGTCATCCCTGAGGAGGCCTAGCAGGGATGCTGGGGCCTTGATCTGCTAGATGCTGGACCATGAAACAAAGTTGACTTGGGAAGATAGGCAATGCAGTCTAATGCTAGTCCTGATCCCTGGTCCTGGGGTCACAACAGAGAGGGTATGTTGGCAATGTTGAGACGTTAGGATTAGAATTAAAGTCAGTCCATCAAAAGTATACTGGCTTTAATTCAAAATATGTCCAAGTATTTCAGAGTAAGTTTTTCTTTCTTAATCTTGTCTTTGTCAAATTTACAAGCCAAAAAAAAACCCCAGCTAAATGTTATCATTTAAATTGTTTCATCTCAAAGAAAAGAAAAATGTCTGAGATGATGGATATGCTAATTAGCCCAATTTGATCACTGTACAGGGTATACACATATTGAAACTTGCAGTTATTATTCAAGGAGAACAGTACTGCAAGGTGAGGTGTGGTGACACACATCTGAAACTACAGAATTCTGGAGGTTGAGGCAAGCAATCAAGACCAGCCTGAGCCATATGACAGCACCTCACCATCACCCCGGGTAAGCAAAGTGATGAATTACCTACTTATTTACACCTAATGTTTTGGATTTGAAAGTTGAATTGTCCTGGCAAAATCATGGCTATGTAATACTACTCAGTGCCTGAGTAAGTTCTCATTTGATTCCAGCACTACCTCTTGGGACCACCCAGTCCTTATGGTTTGCTGTCTGAAGTAAGATAACTATCTATTCACAGTATCTGCAGCACAAAACTTGCCTCTGATTTTGAATGGTGCACATTTGGGTTCTGTGGTCCATAGACCCCCAGCCTTGTGTTTTGATGGAAAGGCTGCTGCCAGAAGCAGCAGTGTCCCCAGAGCAAACGGCCCGAGTCACACAGAGGTGAGGTTCAATTCCAGAGACGGCGGGAACATTAACAAACCCCGAGCCACTATTTCTCTTGTGAAGGTATGGAGAGCTGCAGGTGGTTGCCAAATATCCTTGTGGAACAATTTTTCAAAAACCTGATTTACTTCTACTTGGGGATTAAGAAATACTACAGCTACAAACCTAAAATAACCATTAATTTTGGGGTAACATCTTTTGGGCTTTACCAAAGGTTACCATGCAGGTCCCAGACACCAAGATTCTCCATTGCTGGGAACACCCACCAAAGAATTTAAAAAACTGAAGATTAGTTTCTGTTTCCTTTTATCGAACAGTTTCAAAGCAATTCTCTAAAGAATGAAGACCTCCCTAAGTTACAAGTAGCTGTCAAAAGAAATAACATGGAATTATTCCTTTACTCTAAAGGAAAGCCACTGTGAATTGCAGACAACTAAGGCATTGAGAAGAACTTGAGCAGAGCCCAATCTTAGACAAATATTAGGTTTTCTATATTGCTGTGCAAGCTTGTGTCAAAAAGGAGTTCTGTCCTTAAAATATTGGAGGAAGGCTGAATATATTTATCACAAGTTCACAGCCCAAGAGGGTGACATAAATTTCCCTTTAAGAGAGGGACAGATATGCCACGGATGCATCGACTCAGCATCCTGTTGATTTTCTGTTGTCCGCTTTTGCATTATTCTGAAGGTACAGCTTTCTGGTACTGGGTGATTTGAAGTCCACTGTCTCCCTACCTGGATCTTTGTTAAGGTGGCACTGGATCCCTATTCCACTTGTCTGGGACAATGAACAAAAAGAGCAGCAGTGACAGATGGGTTTTGGTGGCCCTATTCCAGGCCACCTACAAATAACAGTGGATTCCGGGACTGCAGGTTTACATAAATCCAACAGCAAAGGGAACTCTTGGCTCCCATCCTTCAAACAGTTCTGCACTGCTGATGTGACTCGTGAATGGAGGGTCTGGCTTTCTATGGCCATTCTCCAAGGTCAAGTAGCGGCTCATTGTCATTCTTTATATTCACTCACTCAGCAGGTATTTATTGAGTTCCCATGCGGGAGACATTATTCTAGGTGTTGGGCAACAGAGCAATGACAAAGTCCTTGTTCTTCTGGTGCTGCATCACAGTGGAGAGAGAATGAATGTCACCTTTACGCACGGTACTGATTTGTTTTTGTCCCTTGAAACAAACTAGAGTCAGCAGGGAAGAGGGATCCTCTGTCGAGGAATCGTCTCCATCACATTGGCCTATGGTAGGCCTGTGTGGCATTTTCTTGATTAATTATTGATGTGGGAGGATCCAGCTCACTGTGGGCAGTACCATCCATAAGCAGGTGGTCCTGGGCTGTATAAGAAAGCAGGCTGAGCAAGCCATGGAGAGCCAGCCAGCAAGCATCATAGGGCTTGACTTCCCTCCGTGATGGACTGTGATGTGGAAGTGTAAACCAAATAAACCTTTTCTTCCCCAAGTTGCTTTTCATTAGAATGTGTATCACAGCAACAGAAAGCAAATTAGAGCATGCATTAATCTAAAGCAATGCATAAGTTAATATATAAGCAAGCCAGAAATACAGCTAATAGTGTTGAATATGCAACAGAGAAGTGAAAGAAATGATATAAATATGAGTCATTGGGCTTGGGTACTCATACAATGGTCCCCTGAGAGGCCAAGTCTCACATTCATTGTGAAGATAAGTGGTGAGTTACAGGGACACAAGCCCTCCCTGGGCCAGGCAGATGCAGAAATGATCTGTTTCTGCTGGGGTTCCAACTCTGCCAGTGAATCCTCTGAGTTAGAACTGTGGCTCCTAAATTAATGCGTGGTGTTACCCCAAGGAAGAAACTCTGTGTCAGTTCTCACATGGTTGTGAATTTCTGTTGGTTGTTCAGTTAGCTTGTGAATACAAAGACAGAAAGGGCCATGTAAAAAGACAGAGAAGGCAACCAGGAGACTAGGGTGGGATGGGCTGGTAGTAACTGTGGAGGAGAATCAATGTCTTGAGAGCCAGAAGCCCATGGGTTCTGGGCTCTGGGGTCGGGTGAGACTTCTCTATGCTGCTTGCCATTCATGTCCTTCCTGATTTTCTGCTAGAGCAGCAGCCTGTGAATGCACCCACAGCCCTTCCCCCAAAGCTTTCCTGGCTCACAGAGTGGGTTGGTAAATGCGCTAAAGTAAAAAAGTGCTGCGTGACAGTATCGAAACTTCACCCCTGGGTGAAGGAGGAAACGTTATGAAGTGGCCATGAAACATGGAGACATGATAGCAACCTGTGCATGGGCCTTTCGTCCGGCCCTTGATAGCTGATCTTCCGCAGCCAACATACCAGAAATCCACTTTTTCAAACAGTGATGTCTTGGGGAGATGAGCAGCCCCCACGACGGTGAAGAAATTTGGACAGTAATCCCTGGATGAACTACAGAATTGAAGAGCTGCAGAGCTGCAGATGGAGCATGTTGACAGCCAAAAGAGGTCTGCATGACGAAAAGGAGGCTGCAGCAGTGTCTAGGAAGAAGGAGACCTGCAGGGACGCTGACACTAGAAGCTAGAAACTTCAGCAGCAACAGAGATAACAGAACGATGCAGAGAGAGAGAGGGAGGCAGGTTATGAAGGAGAGCTATCTGTGGGTGGAGGGAGAGCAAGCTCATGAGATCGGCAGCGAGGACAAAAAGGCTCTCAAGAGAAGAGCTTCCCTCAGGCCTCTGCAGGATTCTCAAAAGACAAAGACAGATGCCCAGGATTCACAAGACGACAGTGTTCCCTGGGGGCCAGTAGACAGCTTTTGCAAAAAGAATTCAGGGTCTTCAGCACACTTCCACCTGGCAGCCTGTTGGCTTAGCATTTTACGTTTGACTATATTGGTTACCAAAATCTGCTCATTTACATATTTGCAGAGATATGAGTTAAGTGGTCACTTGTTTCCATAATAAAGAAACCCCAGAAGGCCTCTCCGGGAGTAGAAATCTTCTGCATTGCTGCTCAAGTGAGGTCAAACTGCCCTGCTCTTGCTAATTTGTTTAGGGGAAAGCAGAGGCTATGGTTTCTCTGAAAATGAGCTTTCTCAATGAGCGTAAATCGGGTGGGCTGGCGTCTGGGAAGATGGCTCAGTGGTTAAAGCCCTTGCTATGCGAACCTGACTAATGCCTGGTAAGTGTGTAGACCTGCCTGTAATTCTAGCCTCAGAAAGCAGAGAAGGTTTTCCCCAGAGCAATGGGTCAGCAGAACTAGCCATGTCACTGAGCTCAAGGTTTGATTGAGGTAGAGGGGCAACTGAGAATGTTTCCTGATCTCCAGCTTCCACGTGGCCTGCACACTCACACACATGTGCCCACACACATGCTAACATGCATACATACATGCACATCACACGCATTCACATGAAAGTGGAACAATGAAACAGCACAAGGAAGAATCTGTGGCTCTTTACCCATGTAGTACAGGGATTGTTGTGTACATGTATCTGAGGTAAGAGTGGTTAGGGAGAGTATCTCTTAATTAATCTCCTTATAGAATCTCTTTTCTTCCAAAGTCCATTGTCAGAAATGTTACCACACGCACAGTGTTTATAACATGAATATGAAAATGTACTGGCTACAAGAACAAATGTTAGAATTCAGGGTTTTTTTTGTGTGTGAAGTTTTTAACCTCTGGACAGCAGAGAATATTCTCCCGGTGTTCTGTGACATCACTGATCCTCTTCGGAGTCTTCCTCATGTCCCGAACTTTTAACTCAGGTCTCATCCCGGCTGTGTCTGTGCTTCTTACATCTCATCAACTGTATTCCCTTCAAATGCCATCTTTATGCCATCAACATCAACTCTCCAGTCCAAACGCTGCCACCAGATCCTCACCTAAACATGTTCTGTCCCCGTTGAGACAAGCTCACTCTTCTGATTATCCCGAGGGTTGGCCTCTCTCCTGAAACCCACACTGAACTGTCAGCCGCTCTTGCTGGGTTTCTCTTTTGAACCCGGGCAGAGCCTGACTGCATCTCACTGCCCCGCGCTATCACGTTGGCCCTGAAGCTTTACTGGAAGCTGCTCTGGCCTTTTTACTCCTCATCTCGCTTCTGCTCTGGCCCCACTAGCTTCTTCCCAACTCAGAATCCAGAGAAAGTCTATCGAAACTTCTCTACTCAGAGTTCCCCGGCGCCTCCCCGTTTCCAGACAGAAAGTCAAAGTTTCAGCAGTGATCACACAACCTGGCCGTCTCCCCCACATCTCCCACCTCCCATCATCCCTCCCGGCACTTGCCTCCACCTGTTCTGCAGCACACCTGCGTGCTCCTGGTATATTTAGCTTTCCATTTACACTTTCCGAGCGAGCTTCCCAGGTTTCCGTGTGGCCTTTCCCAAATGGTACCTTCTCCTCCTACCTTTTCCTGACCATGCTAATTAAAATTATGACTGATTGACTATTTTAGGCACCTCTCATTTGCATCCTGTCCTAACAAATTCAGTTATGATAGAAAATAGCAGCCACTACCAAGACAGAGAACAATGAACTTGCAGTTGAGTCCTTAGCTACATCATCACCCAGCACGTGCCCTCAGATTGCTGATTCTTGAGCTTTGTTTTCTCATGATGGGAGCAATGTTCTACCTGCTCACAATGCACTATGAGATAATGTATAGCATGAATAATTTTAAGGCATGCATTCAACACAAAATAAAATATATCTGGGCCCTTTCCTTCTCCTGAAGAATGAACATAAGATGCCTTTGTGAAAGAGGAGAGGGGTCCTTAGCATTCACAAGAAGCTTACCTCTCAGACCACACAGTCCACACATGGCTGCGAACACCGTCGACTCCATCTCGATGTTCCTGACGCCAGCTTTGTATGCTCTCCTCAAGTAGTCTAGCTTTTTTTCTCGCGAAAAGGAACATAACGCTCCATCTAGGCGGCCCTGGCCTGAAAAAGGATGGAGTGACTTAGTGGCTAATGTCTCGCCTCAGCGGCAGCGGCATCATCAGGGGACTGTCCAAGGGTACAGTGCTCTGCATCTGTCCCTACCTCTTGCGTGGTGGTCCTCTGGGGAATTAGCCTGGCTGCTGAATCTTTCTTCCAAAGGACTGTAGAGCGTGGCTGCACCTGGCTCAAATCTCACAGAAAGGGTGGAATGTCTGTACAGGAAGGAGTGCCCCAGTTCTGAAGGACAGTGGGGACATCAGGAATGGGGTGAGGGGGTCACAGAGGAAGTTGTCCTCTGAGGAGAAACTCAGTAACAGGGTGGACAGGCCAGGTGGAGACACGGGGGGCCGGGGGGCTTCATACCTCAGTGACACTCCTCAGGCAAATGATTTGGACCCATAGGCCCACCACAGCCAGTCGCAGGCAATTGGTGTGTCCTTTGTCCCTGACACACCTCTCAGGCTTCATGCTAACCCTTCATTGAGTTTTCCCTTCCAGAATGTTCCTATTATTTCTGGTTTACTTAACTTCAAATTTTACCGGTTGACCAGTGGGGACAGAAGGAGGTGGAGAACAGTCTGATGTTACCTACCCCCCTACCCCTGCCACTGTGTGTGCATCCCAACTTTTCCCACCCAGCAGGACCCGGATGGAAGCCAGTTGCCATCCATCACTTGCACAGTCCTGCCTGAAGCCTTTTCTCTCCTTTGCTCCTGTTCTCTGAGGCTTCTCTCCTGTCAGGCAGCTCTTCCCTGTCCCTTCTCTCCTCTTTGGTGCTACCTGCCAACACTTCTAACGGTGTTATTTAGGCTGAGTCAAACCCACATGGCCCAGAAGCCATGGGTAATGCGAATGCGAGGGTCTGCCTAGGCAAATCGGAGTTGCCTCACTTCACCTACCATAAGTAGCCCCAGATGAGGGCCAAGGTTGTCCAGCGCTGTCACATGTACAGCATTTTGTACTTTTTAATACTACTTTATGTCATGTCAAGAAGCAAAAAAAAAAAAATCTGAATTTTCATATGAGAAGCTCCAGAAATTACAAACGTTGGCAAAATAATTCACATTTGAAACAGTACCTCATGGGCCAATGGAAATACCGACCCCGCCTAGCTTCTGCTTATGATCTATGACTCGAACACATGGGCGAGTGACCCTCTAAATGAAGGGCCTGAGAGTCAATGCCCTAGAACAGTCTCAATCTGTCCATCTACCACCCTGCCTGGTGTATAAATACCTCAAACACTTTTACTAACCTGAGCAAATGCACACAGAACACCACCTATCCCCATGCGTGGCTTTTAGATTCTTAAAGTAATACATAAACTTTGATCTAGAGAAAAGTAAAAGAAATTGCTAGTGGAATCTTAAGATTAACTATGATTATTCTATGAACGAAACTACAGCGCAAGATTTGCTGAAAGTCCAGCGTACTATGATAATCAGGGCAGTGTAGATTCTTCTGTAGTGAGCAGTCTGTCCTTGGAGGCTGCGGTGTCTTGCTTCTCTTTTGCCTTGCCCCTCATCCCTTGGAACAAGAGCTGCTATTTGGCAATGACCTTCAACTTAACTCTAAACTAGGTGTGGAGACCCTTTACTCTTGGCTGTGGGATAAAGGCTTCACTCTGAGAGCCCCACCTCCCCATAGGATCTGTTTAATTGAATCTTTCTCCTCATTTCCTGGTCTTATTTCTTGCCTGAGGTTCAGGTGAAGGACAGAAGCATAGAGCCAGCATACTCTTCTGTCTTAGAGTCAGTCAGCAATTTAAGTAAAAGTCACAAGTGGAGAGAAGATGCTGCCGATACCACTGGTTGCATTTTAGAATTCAAACTGATAGAGGATTAAACCCATTCTCGATATAAACTCATCTGCATGTTTCTCAGCTGCTTATTAAGCCCTCACGCTGCTACGCTTTAGGAAGCAAAAAGGCTATCTGCTTCCCTCTTGAAAATCCACACTATTAATTTGCTAGTCTGCAGTTTTAATATAAATTGTGGGTTTGTGTAACAAGCTGCTGGTGTTTTTCTACTGCCTTCGTGGTGTGGAAAGGATTCTCACCTTCATAGAAATCGTAGGTACACATCGTGTGTCCAATGAGGGTCGGGAAGTTGGGGATCTCTCTGCTACAGTTGAGCAAATCAGCAGCCAGTTCCTTGTCAAGTTCAGTGCTTCGGGTCACCACGTTGTCCAAGATGATCTGCTCAAACCGAGGCTTGAAGAAAGAGTCTACAGCCGTATCTGTTATTACAACAGACCCCGGGGCAATCCCTGCAACATGAAATAAAGAGACCCCAGAAGATGGCTCAGAGTTGACTTCTGTGACATGTAGGATGTAACCTAGTCTGTCAACAGTAATTAATGCTGCTTGTTAATGGCTCCCCTGCTTTCATCTTTCAAAACATTTTTTTTTTCTGAGTGCAATCAAATAACCATTGGGACAGGCATTTTCATTGGCTGTCTAGATTCGCATTTACAGTGTGGTGGGGTTTAGATTTCAAGACAAACATGACTCTTGGACATGCAAATTAGTGCCAGGCTTCAGGCTCAAATTTGAATAAATTAGGCCAGGAATAAAGTCAATGAGCCTGCCAGCAAGTAGCTTTCATAAAGTGATGTGACTTCTTGATATTTAATCTTCCTGCAGACTCCTCGATTACTATCATCTCTTGGCAGCTCTCTCCTCTCTTCCTTCAGATTCTCGTCACAGACCCTCCTTTTCCTCCCCGATTCTATGCAAATTAGGTCCCTTGGCTGACCTTCCATTGGCAAGAATCTGGCTTGCTCAAGGGGCCTGGGCCCGCTGAGATGCCACTGCTGTCCACTTCTCCTCTCCCTGCCTGGGTACATTCTTGTTCTCCCAACTCTCTTTCATTACACTGATGCCAGTGTTCCTCAGCTGTCCTCTGGGGTCACTCCCTTCCGAAAGTCTGAGCCACGGAGGGAGAATCAATGAAATAAGCATAAATAAGTAAAAGGGAACAAATACAGGCGACAGTGAGTTTCCCGGGGCCTTCCAGGACCCAGCTTTTGATTTGCCCTGATTTCTACTACCAAACTGAGGAAGAAGGTGTGTCTAGATGGTACCCTGGACAGTCTCTGAACACTCATCACACTTCTTACAGTCATTTGTTTGTCTCGTTCGCTAATGGAATACCAGCTGTATCTAGTTAAGAACAGCGTCGGTTCATCGCTCTCTCCCCAGGTCTGGTGCTGGACCTCTCTTTCCCAGCATGAGTATTCAGTAGAAACACGATCAGTGAGGACACGCTTCTGTAAAGATGGCACACAACACAGGCCTGCAAACTCTGGTCCACAGACCACCTGTCTTAGTAAAGGAAGCTTTGTTGCACCGTGATCCCACATTCATTTACATACCGTCCTTGCTGTATCTGAGCTATGACGTGGCATTGAGAAGTAGCAACAGGAAGTGCACAGTTTGCAAAGCCCAGTACTTTTATTATCTGGCACTTTACAGCAAATGTTTTAACTACCCTGTATATAGAGTACAGACCCACGCTAGTTCAGTAGAAATTCCAATATGCCAAACTACAGTTAACTACAGAACACTTTAAATTTCTATCTAGAGAATAATAAAGATACCCTGACAAAAGCAGAGAGACCAGGTTTATGAGGTTTACAATTGCAGGTTATAATCCACCATCATGAGGAAGTTAAGGCAGGAAGAAGCAGCAGCCAGTCTCATCCCCAGTCCAAAGCAGGGGGAAATTGAATGCACATGGACCTGCTTGCTGTGCTCAATCCCATTCCCCTGCTCTTACACAATTCAGGACCCCTACCTAAGGTCACAGCCCACCGATGAAGCTGATCAAGACATTCTCCACCCCCAGGCCAACCCAAGGGAGACAATTCCTCTCTGAGACTCTTCCCAGGGGAAGCTAGGTTGTGCCAAGTTGACAGTTGAAGCTGAACATCACAGTAGCCTTGAAGACACAGCTCTGATTGGTCAGATGCATTTTAAGTAAGCCAAGCAAGGGACTCTTTACATTGTTTAGAATGTCCTGAGACATTGAAAAGGAAGATGGAAATGTGTTTCCTCACACTGTCTTAACAAGTAGCTGTATTGAAGAAGCATTTATAGCATTTTTGTCCAAAAATGCTTTTCAATGGTGTATCTTTCCC
>CABHPQ010138437.1:23360-44600 GCA_902168405.1 Peromyscus aztecus | reverse complement strand
TATATTTAGATAGGTGGTCTTCAAACACTTCAAGGACCTACAGAACATGGCATTTAATATGTTTAGTAACCTAAGGCTTTTCATGACAGTGAGACACGTCTGCTCCTGACAGCATTAATCTACTTCAGGAGAAAAGAATGGGCATTGAAGAACCTTCATAAGGAGTTTTCTTTTTTTTTTTTAATGACAAAAACTAGCCATTTGGGAAAAAAAACAAAACAAAACAAAAACCCTGCCCTTGCCTCAATAGCTGACAGTGTGCTGTCCAAACTGCACCAGCAGGACACAGAAAAAAAGCAACTGTCAAACTTTGCCAAGACAAGGTAGGACAGTCCTTCAAAATTCCCTGCTTCTCAAAAATGTCTGTTAGATGTTCTGGGCCTGTAGGCCAAAGATGGATGCCCCAGTGTTGCAGAAGAATTTTGAGTGACTGTCCAGGCAGCTGTATATCCCTGTCGTTAGGTAACATTTCACCCTTCTCGAGTCTTTGTTGGCGTTAAAGACTAAATAATTAAACTTAAAGTTTTCCTTAGTTTTGGTAAAAGGTAAATTAGGTATAAAACTTTAGACTCACAAAGATAAAATAGATAATAGAATATTTTCTCTAAATTTGCCAAATACAAATAGACTAGCTATCGTAACTGTATTTCTTACTTGATAACTGTTTTTGTTACATACAGTTTTACTATATTAAAATTAAAACCTTCCATTTTAATTAGACAAAAAGAGAGAAAGACTGTGCAATAATCCTTTTGTACACTGTGAAGATGTGTCACTTGGATTGGTTTAATAAAACGCTGACTGGCCAGTAGCTAGACAGGAAGTATAGGTGGCAGGACAGCCAGACACAGAGGAGGCAGGGAAGAAGAAGAGCATAGTCAGAGGAGTCACCAGCCAGACGGAAAGGAATCAGGACATGCAGGAGAGGCAAAGGCCACAAGTCTCAAGGCAGGACCTAGATTAATAGAAGTGGGTTAATTCAAGTTGTAAAAGCTAGTTAGTAATAAGCCTGAGCTATCAGCTGAGCAATTATAATTAATATTAGATTTCCATGTCGGTTATTTGGGAACTGGTAGGCAGGAAAAAAAAAAGTCTGACTATAACTGTGGCTGCTTAAAATTAATTTGGCAATTTTTTTTTCTGTTTCTATTGTGTGGGATAATTTAAAGAGTATTGGTGTTAATTCTTCTTTGAAAGTTTGGTTGAATTGTATGCTAAAACCATCTGACCCTGAGCTTTTTTTAGTTGGTAGACTTTTAATTAGTGCTTCTCTTTCATTATGTGTTATAGGTATGCTTAAATTACTTATCTGATCTTGATTTAACTTTGCTAAGGGGTATTTATCAAGCAAATTATCAATTGCTTTTAGATCTCCCAGTTTGGTGGCGTAGGAGTTTTTTTAAGTATGTCCTTACGATTCTCTGGATTTTCTTAGTGTTGTTTATTTATGGTTTTGTTGGATATTCTCTCTCAGCCTTTTAGTTATTTTGCACAATGGTGTGTCTATCTTGTTGAATTTCTAAAAGAACCAACTCTGTTTCATTGATTCTTTGTGTTGTTCTCTTTGTTTCTATTTTATTGATTTCAGCCCCGAGAGTTTGATTATTTCTTGCTGTTTACTCTTTTTGGGTGTGTTTGCTTCTTTTTGTTCTAGAGCTTTCAGGTGTGCTGCTAAGTTGTTAGTATAAGATCTCTCCAATTTTTTTTATATAGGCACTTAGTGCTGTGAACTTTCTGCTTAGCACTGCTTTCACTGTGTCCCATAAGTTTGGGTATGCTGTGTATTCATTTTCATTGAATTCTAGGAAGTCTTTAGTATCTTTATTTATTTCTATCTTCACCCATTTTTCAATCAGTACATAGTTGTTCAGTTTTTATAAGTTTGTAAGCTTTCTGTTGTTATTGTTGATATCCAGTTTAATTCATGGTGGTCTGATAGGATGCAGTCAGTTATTTAAATTTGCTTGTATCTGTTGAGACTTGTTTCGTGTCCAAGAATGTGGTCAATTTTGGAGAATGTTCCATGAGGTACTGAGAAAAAGGGATATTCCTTTGTGTTTGAGTGGAATCTGTAAATATGTTAGGTTCATTTGGTTTATAACATTTGTTAGCTCCAGTATTTCTGTGTATAGTTTTTGTATGGATGGCCTGTCCATTGGTAAGAGTGGGATATTGAATTCTCCCACGTTTAGTGTGTGTGTGTTGGGGGGGGCAATATGTGATTCAAGCTGTATTAGCGCTTCTTTTACAAACTTGGGTGTCCTTGTGTTTAGGGCAGAGATGTTAAAAACTGAAATGTTCTCATGGTGGAGTTTTCCTTTGCTGAGTTGGTAGCGTCCTTCCTCATTTCTTTTGATAAGTTTTGGTTTGAAGTTTATTTGGTTAGATAATAAAATGGGTCCCCTGCATGCTTCTTAGGCCCATTTGCTTGGAATATCTTTTTCCAACCCTTTACCTCGAGGCAATGTCTGTCCTTGAGGTTAATGTGTGTCTTGTATGCAACAGAAGGATGGATCTTGTTTTTGCATCCAATTGTTAGGCTGTCTTTTTGGGGGGAGTTGAGGCCATTGATATTAAGAGATATCAATGACCAATGATTGTTGATTCCTGCTATTTTGTTGTCGTTTTTGGTGGTGCTGGTGGTGCTGGTGGTGCTGGTGCTAGTGTGTGTGTGTGTGTGTGTGTGTGTGTGTGTGTGTGTGTGCTGCCTTATATTTGGTTTTTGTGGTATGAGATTATTATTTCCTGTGTTTTCATGTGTGTAGTTAGCCTCCTTAGGTTGGATTTTTCTTTCTAGCACCTTCTCTAGGGCTGTATTTTTAGATAGATATTGTTTAAATTTGATTTTACCATGGAATATCTTGCTTTCTCCATCTATGCTGATTAAAAGTTTTTCTGGGTATAGTAGTCTGGTCTCTTAGAGTCTGCAGCACATCTGTTCAGGTCCTTCTGGCTTTCAGAGTCTCCCTTGAGATACTGGGTGTAATTCTAATAGGTCTGCCTTTATGTTACTTTTTCTTTTTCCCTTGAAGCTTTTCATTTTCTTTCTTTTTCCCTTGAAGCTTTTCATTTTCTTTCTTTGCTCTGTGTGTTTAGTGTTTTCATTATTATGTGGTGAGGGGACTTTCTTTTCTGGTCCAATCTATTTGATGTTCTGTGTGCTTCTTGTATCTTTATAAGTATCTCCTTTAGGTTAGGAAAATTTTCATCTTTGATTTTGTTGGAGACATTTTCTCAGCCTTTGAGCTGGGTTTCTTCTCCTTCTTCTATATCTGTTATTCTCATGTTTGGTCTTTTCATTGTGTCTCGGATTTTCTAGATATTTTCTGTCAGGACTTTTTTGAATTTGACATTTTCTTTGACTAAGGCATCCATTTATTCTATTGTATCTTCAACATCTGAGATTCTCTCATCCATCCCTTATATTCTTTTGGTGAATCTTGCCGCTGTAATTTCCATTTGAATTCCTAAATTTTTCATTTCCAGAATTCTCTCAATTTGTGTATTCTTTACTGACTCTATTTCCATTTTAGGTCTTGAACAGTTTATGTGTTTCCTTTAACTATTTGTTTGTGTTTCCTTTGATTTTTCAAGGGTTTTACTCATTTCCTCCAATTTTTTGTTAGTGTTTTCCTGGATTTCTTGAAGGGATTTATTCATTTCCTCTTTAAGGACCTCTATAATCGTCATAAAACTGGTTTCATGGTCTTTTTCTTGTGCTTCAATTATGTTGGAATAGTCAGGGCCTGCTGTGGTAGGATAGCTGGGCTCCTCTATTGGAGACTTAATGCCCTGGCTTTTATTGATTGTATTTTTACACTGGTGTCTAGGCATCTGGGCTTGGGATGTTTATATGTTTAGGTAATAATATCTGGATTCACCTTTGTTGTGTGGGTGTTTTGTTCCTTGGTTTCTCTTTCCTCTCTGGATTTTCAGAGAGTGTGATATCTGTGTTGCCTGTTTTCCTGGCCTGCTCAGCTGGTGTGTAAACAAGGAATGCCTGCTGATATTGGAGGCTGAGATACTGGGATGAGTCCAGAGAAGTAAGGTTGGAGGAAAATGTCTTTTTTGATCCATTTGGGATGGCGTCTGAGATGGGAGGGAGACCACAGTAGATTTCCAGCTACAGAGGTAGGAACGGGACTGGGGGGAGTGGACCTCAGGAGCAGTAGGAGGTGTGGGTCTGCCTTCAGCCTACTTGTTGCCCTGGGAGGAGTGAGCAGTGAGCCTTGGGTTTGCAGGGAGTGCCGATTGGAGGTGGGGTCTGGAACAAAGCAGGAAGTAGAAAGGAAAGATCTTTGAGAGCCACAGAGAGAGATGGGAGCAGAGGTACAGGAAGGGCTGCCACGAGTGTTCGGGCAGAGCTGGGGATGAGACTTGGAGATTTGGTCTAGGGGAACAGAGATAGAGAAAGTCTGTGGGCAACCTGCTTAGTTCTCTGGCAGGTGTGGCCTGTAGTTTAGCAGGGAATGCCTGCTGGGGATGAGGGCTGTGAAACAGATATGTGTCAGGAGAGGGAAATTAGGAGATTGACTGTGGGATCCACATAAGATGTGAGCCATGGCAGATGGGGGCGGTGGAGGCTGCAGCTGGTGTTCTGTTGCAGCAGTAAGGACTAGACTGAGGGGTTGGTTCTAGGGGAACAGAGAGAGAGAGAAGGTCTCCCTCTGGGGTGTCTTTTACAAAGGCAATAATCCCATTTGTGGGGGCTCTGCCCTTATGATCCAACCACGTTCCAAAATCCCCCATAGGGTGAGGGACATATAAACATTCAATCCATTTCAATTGATAGATTTGGATACACACACCCCAAATGTGGTCCCTCAAATTTCACATCCATCTCAAATGCAAAATATATTTATTTCATCCTAAAAGCATTATACACACACACACACACACACACACACACACACACACACATATATATAGATAGATAAAGATGAAGAAACAGATAAATAAAGAATAGATAAACAAATTGAACAATCTATCCATGGGGAGTGAATATCTTATTGTTTTCTTTCTTTAAATTGCTGTTTTAAGATATGAGAGGTGCTAAAAGAAGTAAACAATTTTTTAACTGTTTTATAAACATAGTTCAGAGAGCTATAAGTGCTGTGGGATGTTCTGTATGGCAAATGTGTTGCTGATAAAACACTGATTGGCCAGTGGCTAGGCAGGAAGTATAGGCGGGACTAACAGAGAGAATAAAAAGAACAGGAAGGCGGAGGGAGTCTCTGCCAGCCGCCGCCAGGACAAACAGCATGTAAAGATGCCGGTAAGCCACGAGCCATGTGGCAAGGTATAGATTTATAGAAATGGATTAATTTAAGATATAAGGACAGTTAGCAAGAAACCTGCCACGGCCATACAGTTTGTAAGCAGTATAAGTCTCTGTGTTTACTTGGTTGGGTCCGAGCGGCTGTGGGACTGGCAGGTGAAAGAGATTTATCCTGACCGTGGGCCAGGCAGGAAAACTCTAGCCACATATAAGTGTATAAAAGTTCCCTGGTAAAACACTGTGTGTGCCCATAACTTTTAGATGGATGTGTATTGTATGTGTAGTTACTCATAGATACACAGTAAACACTTGTAATTTCACCACCAATCAGATAATTGTAGGTCAAGTTCTTGTGCTTCAAGATGATTGCTATGACATCAATTGACCAATTGAAATGAAAGTTAATTGACAGGTGCTTACTTGATATTATTGGTATTTTCCTACCTTTGGTCATTTACACAACTGTTCCTAGGCCTGATTATCAATTCCAATGATATCCCTAGACTACTACCCAGAATGCAGCGTCCTCTTCCCCTCCATGATGAAATACCATTTCTATGCTTCACCTGCCATAAACTTCCTTCAATACATTTTTCCCACAAAGATTTGGTTATGCTGAGAGCCCCTCATTTCTTCTTCTGTCAGCTCAGTTGGACAATATAATGCACCAAGAAAATTAGAAATTTGGTTTCTAAATGTCCATGTCTGTTTAGATAGCTATTTATTACATTTTTCATATTAATATTTTATAAGTTGACTCCTTGATGTGGTAGAGACCAGCAGAGTATTCCTCCGACACATCTCCTTTCTGAGCATGAAGTTGGATTTCATTGCTAATGTCTGGAACTTAGATGTGATCGGGTCACGTCTCAAGGAGTTCTAGCAAGTGGAAAGTGTGTGGAAGTATGAGTTCCGACTGTGGTTCAGAGAAACCTCTTCGGTACCATTTTCCATATTATTTCATTGTGATAGGTTTGTGCAGACTGTATAGCTACAGTTAGCACTTGCTGAGGATAGACTGATGTTGCTGGTCATCTGTTAGACCCTGAACATACTCTAACACGTTTAATTCACTCACCAGCCACTTACCTAAAATAATCTGTGTATCCATCAAGATAAGAAGAATAAATAAGTAAGTTGCCCAAAGTCACACACAAATAGCTACCCACCTGTATTATTCTTGTTGCACCCCATTCACTTTTCCCATCTTCCCCCCAAAACATCCTTTCCCTCTTCAATTTAACGTCCAAATCATACCATTTTGTCCTTAAAGTGAAAAGAGATACCTAAACATTTCACTTGCATCATATCCCCTCCATGAGGAAAAAAAAAGCAAATTAATGAAATATTTTAAATGTACTTTTTACATGTGTGCTTCATTTTCCACTGGGCAAAGCATGCATGAGAAATAGTTATTAAGAGAAAGATATCTCAGATGATGCCAACATCATTATCCCCCTATTTTACATTCAATAAGACAAACTGCCATCCCTCTTATCCAGTCAGGAAGAAAAGGACCCTCCTAGATGCTCTCCCAGAACCTTAAAATCATTGTCAACCACAAAGCCTCTAAAGGTATGCAGTTCCTTAAATCTCCACCAAATGATCAGTGTGTGACCACTGGTTTACCACCAGTATACCAGATGACCCATATGTGACCACTGGTTTGCCACCAGTATAAGGAAAAAGTGTCCTCACTGAATATGTCCTTAAGCTTCAACTCAATAATATGCACATGCCCAAGGCATGGTCATATAACTAGTTATATAGCTCAACTATCCTAAAAGACAGAACCAGTCAGACACTCTCTAATAAACACTGTCCCCTCAAAAATATCTGTGAGTCCAAAAAAAACACACGAAGAGCTCCACTGTGTCATCACTGAGGAAGTCACCTGGGCTGCTGCCTGGTGCAATGTATATGCTTTCTTTTCCTCAAGCACTTCCTCTTCTAAATAAATCTTTCACATTCGGCCTTCTGTGAACTTCCATAAATTATTTTATGAAGGAAAATAAGGACCTGGACCAAATGGGTCAGACCTTCCCAGTAGATATATGTGATGCTAAAATAACCTACAATAGACTGAATGCCTTAAATGATAGACATCTAACTTCTCACAGTTGTGGAAGCTGGAAGATCAAGATCAAGATCCTTGCAGATTCATCATCTGGCCAAATGCTAGGTCCAGGGATGCAAATAGCAATCTCTAGTTTTCTCACATGAAAAAGCAGAGAGGAGAAGTAGCTTTCCCCTTTGTTATTATGAAAACATTAAAGGATTAATGAGAAATATTCATGAGAGCTCCACCCTTGTGACCTAATTACCTCTCAAGGTCCCATTGACTAATAGCATGGTATTAGGCATTAGTCTTTTGATTATAAATTTTGATAGAACATATACATTAAGTCCATAAAATTCTATCCTGTGGTCCCTCAAAATTCACATCCATCTCAAATGTAAAATATATTTATTTCATCCTGAGAGCACCAAAAGTCTTTATTCTATAGTTTTGTTATAAAACAAACAAAAATAATTGCTGAGTTGATACTTCTAATATTATGCCTTCCTGATAAGTCACAAAAATCTAGTCTTGTCTCTACAGCAGTGGTTCTCAACCTTCCTAATGCTGTGACCCTTTAATACAGTTCTTTATGTTGTGGTGACCCCCAACCATAACATTATTTCATTGCTGTTTCATAACTGTAATTTTGCTACTGTTATGAATCATAATGTAAATATCTGATATGCAAGATATCTGCTATGGAACCCCCTGACCCACAGGTTGAGAACCACTGCTCTACAAAGAAGCACATTTCTCCTGAAAAGATTTAACATGTTTTGCTGTGTAAGAGAAGTTTAAAATATGTTTTTAAATAGTGTTCCATAGTTGAGCAAGTGTCCTTCTGGTAGGATGGAGCATCCTTTAGGTATATGCCCAGGAATGGTAGATCTGAGTCTTGAGGTAGATCAATTCTCAATTCTCTGAGAAGCTTCCATATTGATTTCCACAGTGGCTGTATAAGCTTGCATTCCCATTGACAATGGAGGAGTGTTCCCCTTGCTCCACATCCTCACCAGCATGAGCTGTCACTTGTGTTATTGATCTTAGCCATTCTGATAGATGTAAGATGGAATCTCAGAGTCATTTTGATTTGCATTTCCCTGATAGCTAAGGATGTTGAACATTTCTTTAAATGTTTCTTGACCATTTGAGATTCCTCTGTTGAGAATTCCCTGTTTAGACCTGTTCCCATTTTCTAATTGGATTATTTATCTTTTTTGACATCTATTGTGGTTTTTTTTTAGTTCTTTATATATTTTTGGCATTAGCCCTCTGTCAGATGTGGAATTGGTGAAAATCTTTCCCATTCTGTAAGTTGCCATTTTGTCCTATTAATGGTATTCTTTGCCTTACAGAAGCCTTTCAGTTTCATCAGGTCCCATTTATTAATTTTTTATTTTAGTGCCTATACTATTGGTGTTCTGTTCATAAAGTCATCTCCTATGCCAATATGCTCAATGTTATTCCCCACTTTCTATTCTATTAGGTTCAGTGTATGTTGTGGGATGTTCTGTATGGCAAATATGTTAATAAATAAAACACTGATTGGCCAGTAGCCAGACAGGAAGTATAAGCGGGACTAACAGTGAGGAGAATTAAGGGAACAGAAAGGGAAGGAGGAGAGTGCTTGCAGCCACCGCCAGGACAAGGAAGATGTAAGGTACCAGTAAGCCACAAGCCACGTGGCAAAGTATAGATTAATAGAAATGGACTAAATATAAGAGTAAGAGCTAGACAATGGTAGGCCTGAGCTAATGGCCGAGCAGTTTAAATAATATAAGAGTCAGTGTGTTTATTTTATAAGTGGGCTCCGGGACTGGCAGTATTTGGCGGGAGCTGGAGAGAAATTCTCCAGCTACAAATGGCACCCAATGGGTTGGCAAGAGTTTCCACCTAAAACCTTAAAAAAAAAAAAAAAAGATTCTAAAATGGAGCTAGAAACAGTTCCCAGTTGTCTCTCTCAAGTTAGTGGCAGCCTGCATGTTTGACCTACTATGGCAGGTTCCTGGCATGTGCGCTCCACCTGGAGTATGGCGGGAATGAGGCCTCTGCAAGTAGCACATTAAGCTGTGTGCTGAATTTAGCCTTTGCTAGTACAAAACAAAAAGAGGTTTCTGGGCTACACACTGCTTTGATAGAAGCATAGACCCACTATTTCTAAGAGTTGATGGCTCCCAGAACTGGTGATAAATGTACCACTGCCATGTTGGGAAGCTGAAGTGGGCAGAGCCAGCAGCCACAGCGCCATTTCAGTCTTAGAATGCTGCAGGCAGGTTAAAGCAATAGGTTCACAATAAAACTGATTCAGATGGAATAGTTTACAATGTATGTAAAAAAATGTACGTAGGCTTAAAAGAGAGAAAAAATGAATATATACAGTTATATAAACAAATAGTTTTTAAAAATAAAGTCTTAAAAAAAACAGTAAAGGTAATAAGCCACGTAAAGATGGCTATCACACAAAAAATATGGATTATGTTGTCTTTGATATTCATAACTGAAGAAAAACATTTGATTGTAAAAGCTGTTGAGTTATGCTAAAATGTATACTTTAAAGGTACCTTGACTTCAAAATTTGGATGTAGGGATATGTTGCTTTGGAAAGGAGGCTCTGCTTTTGTTTCCACAGAAAACCAGAGGCTATGGATTTGTTCCAGATTAAGATACATCAGGTTTGACCAGCCAAGACCACCTGAAAGGTCTCCGATGACACCATGGCCCAGATGATCCAACATCCAGAACTGTTTCAAGGCAACTGGCTCAGATGATACACCCTCACGGACTACTCCATAATCCTAAAATTTTCTTTGTGTCCCCATAAGATACAGCACCCCCCTCCAGCAGGAAGTAGTAAGAGAAGCTACGCCCAAATTCCCAAATATACCATGCTGGCTTTGGAGATGGAATTGGCTCATTCCTTCTCTAAACCCAAACATGTTCCTAAAATAAAAGATTAAAAGATTCTTTTGTCCCATATCAAAAGAGCCCTCTGGTGTGGGACAGAGAAAAACCAATATTTTTATTTAAAACAGGTTGATTATAAATGCAATCTCTTTCTAAAGAAGAAAAGGGGATATGGTATAGATATATAGGATATAGATATGATAGGATAAAAGGGTAGATTAATGAACCTACTATTAAAGAACAACAACTTGTTTAAAATGTTTTACATTTGGTATAGATTCTAGTTTATGTTTAAAATGTTTTACATTGGTATAGATTTTAGTTTATTGATACAAGTTTAAACTTAATTTTGTTATACTGTATATATATATTTCTATTCTCGTTTGGGGTATTATATTTATGTAACTCATTTAGATTGTAATAGATAATTAAGAAATACAGATTAATAATTAGTCTTCTATGATAGTCAAACTTGTAGCCATGTTAGTTAAGTTTTCTAGGTATACATAGATATATTTCAGATAGATAGGTAATCTTCAAACACTTCAAAGACCTACAGAGTATAACATTTAAAATGTTTTAAAAATTTAGACTTTCTGGACAGTGAGACATGTCCGCTCCTGGCAGCACCAGATTTACTTCAGAGAGGAGGATGGGCATCGAAGACATTCTATATGGAGTTTATCTTCTTCTTGGCAAAAATAGCCATTTGGTCAAGAAACTGTTCTTGCCTGGACTGCTTGATCAACTGGACATGCAGGACCCATAAGAAGGTAACCACTAAACTTTGCTTGGCAAAATGGTCCTTCAGGTTCCTGCTTCACAGAGGAAACTGCCAGACATTCTACAGGACACTGAGAAAAGTGACTGTGCAGAGGAAACTGCCAGACATACTACATGACACTAAAAAAAAAAAAAAAATGACTGAGAGACTCTAGCCCTATGGGCTGAAGACAGATGCCCCAACTTTACAAGAGAACTTTGGATGACTGTCCAGGCTGACAGCTGTCTCTGTCTACCCTGCAAGACTCCCGAAAGTTGGTTGCATCCTTCTCCCATTTCTCAGGTAGTATTATATCCTTCTGAGGTCTTTGATGTGGCTAAAGACTAGATAGTTATAATTTCCTCAGTTATGATAAAAGATGGGTTGGATATAAAACCTTAGACTCACAAATATAAGATAGATAGGATATCTTCTTTAATATTGTAACTGTAATTCTTGCTTGATAATTGTTTTGTTATATGTAATTTTACTATGTTAAAGTTAAAACCTTCCTTTTTGAAAAAGAAGAAAAGGGGAAGTGCTGTGGATATTGCTCTGTATAAATAAAACACTGATTGGCCAGTAGCCAGGCAGGAAGTATAGGCGGGACTAACAGGGAGGAGAACGGAAAAGGAGAGGAAGGTAGAGGAAAGGAGACACCAGCTGCCATTCAGGGAGCATCATGTAGAGGCAACAGGTAAAGCCACGGAACACGTGGCAACATACAGATTAACAGAAATGGGCTGAGTATAAGAGTAAGAGCTAGACAATGGTAGACCTGAGCTAATGGCCAAGCAGTTTAAATAATGTAAGAGTCGGTGTGTTTATTTTATAAGTGGGCTACAGGACAGGCGGGGCTTGGCGGGAGCTGGAGAGAAATTCTCCAGCTACAAGTGTACCCAGTTTTATGTTGAGGTCTTTGATCTGCTTGTGCATGAGGGGTGTGTGTGTGTGTGTGTGTGTGTGTGTGTGTGTGTGTGTTTCATGGTGATAGATGTTGATCTCTTTGCATCCTTCTGCATGCTGACATCCAGTTAGACCAGTACCATTTGTTGAAGATGCTTTCTGTTTTCCACTGTATATTTCTGGCTTCTTTATCTAAAGTCAGGCGACCATATGTATGTGGGTTTACATCTGGGTCTTCAATTTGATTCCATTGACCAACCTGTCAGTTTTTTTATTCCAATATCATGCAGTTTTTATTACTATAGCTCTGTAGAACAGCTTGAAATTGGCGATGGTGATACCTCTGGAATTTCTTTTATTATTCAGGATTGTTTTAGCTATCCTGTTTTTTTTTTCATATAAAATTGGATATTGTTCTTTCAAGGTCTGTAAGGTATTGTGTTGAAAATTTGATGGGAACTGCATTGAATCTGTAGATTGCTTTTGGTAAGATGGCCACTTTTACTATGTTGATTCTATCGATCCATGAGCATGGGAGATCATCCCATCTTCTTATATCTTGTTCAATTTCTTTCTTCAAAGACTTGAAGTTTTTGTCATACAAGTTATTCACTTGCCTGGCTAGAGTTACCCCAAGATATTTTTTATTATTTGTGGCTATTGTGAAAGGTATTATTTCCCTTATTTCTTTCTCAGTTTGTTTGTCTTTTGTATGTAGGAGGGCTACATTTTTTTTGAGTTAATCTTCTATCCAGCCACTTTGCTGAAGGTGTTTATCAATTGTAGGCATTCCCTGGTAGAAATTTTGGGGTTGATTATGTATACTATCTGATCATCTGTGAATAGTGATACTTTGACAATTTATGTCTCCTTGATCTCCTTTAATTGAGTAGTCAAAACAGTAGTGCTTTTAATTATCAGCAATAATCATTCTATAATCAGATAATGATGTGGGAGCCTATCCATTATCTTTTCTGTTATATTTTCCACCAGGAACAATTAAAAACTGATTCATCCCCAACAGCTCAGAAAAAGATACTAAAACTACAACTTCTATTTCAAAAGATTCATTTTCAAAAGAGAGCTTTCCTTTAACTAGTTTCTCTACCCATTCTAGGTAAGGACAGAACTAATTCCAGAAGAAAGTTCTCTGGTCATTGATTGGGCTGCCCTGTATCCAGCTGACTTCTCCTTCTCTCTGTAAGCATCCTTTATTCATTCCAAACCTTGCAGCTTTGATCTGAAGAAACCACACATGAGAAAAAACTCAACAGGGCTGGAGAGACAGTTCATCAGTTAAGAACACTGGATGTTCTTCCAGAGATCCAAGTTCAGTTTTAATAGCTATACAGCAACTTCCAGATGCCTGAACCTCCAGCTCCAGAGTTTGTGATACCCTCTTCTGGCTTCCATGGCACCAGCCATACAAATGGTAGTCAGAAATACATGTAGGAAAAACACTCATACATATAAAAGAAATAAATCTTTAAAAGGAGAAATATCCAGTATTTATAGACCAAAAGTCACCTACATTTTTAAAACTTTTGAGATTATAATAAAATCATTTCTACCTCTACTTTCTTTCCTCAATCTTCCCCCATGTATCCCTCCACCACTTGCTCTCTTTCAAATGCTGGGCTTTTACTCTTTGACATATATATATATATATATATATATATATATATACATATATATATTACAATATATAATATGCAAATATTATATAAAGTATATATAACTTGCTCATTTTACATAATGTTACTTGCATATATATTTGATTTCAGGTCTGCCCATTTGATGTTGAATAACCAATTGGTGTGCTTTTCCCTAAGGAAGACTATTTCTCAGACTCTCAGCATTGCTTAGTTGCCTGAAATTCCTTGTCTAGGGTTGAGGCCTTCCTTGTGGGTTCCACTTGACTCTCATCCACATTAGCATGTGTACTGACTAGTTTTATGTCAACTTTAAGCAAGCTACAGTAGCTGGGGAAGAGGAAGCCTGTGTTGATAAAATGCCTTCATAAGACTGGACTACAGGCAAACCTGTAGAGCATTTTCCTAGTGATTGATGAAGGAGGACATGGCCCATTATGGATGGGGTCACTGCTGGGCAGGTGGTCCTGGTTTCTATAAGGCTGAGCAAGCCACAAAGAACAAGTCAGTGTGCTGCACCCCTCCAGGACCTCTGCATCAGCTCATGCCTCCAGATTCTAGCCCTGCTTGAGTTCCTGTCCTGACTTTCTTTAGTAATGGTCTACGATGTGGAAATATAAACCAAATAAACCCTCTCCTTCCTAACTGGCTTTTGGTCATGGTGTTTCAGAAATAGAAACCCTAACTAAGATAGCATGCATATTGGTGGTGTCCTCATTCAGGTTTTGTTTAGGTAGCCATGTTGGTGAAACTTGATGAGTGTGCCTTCTCTAACATTTCTAGGGGACATGACCTCACAGCAGACTTTCTGGTCTTCTGACTCATACAGTCTTTCGTCCCCTCTTGCATGATGCTCTCTGAGCCTTAGTTGTAATTGTATTGTAGATGTGTCAGCTGGGGGTGGGCACTCTGTGATCAGCTGTTCTCTGCATTTTTGATCAGTTGTGGTTTTCTGTAATGCTCTTTCCATCTTTTGCAAAGAGAAATGTCCTTGATGTAAGAACTACACTTATCTTTGGGTATAAGGTCAAATATTTAGAATGTATTTAGGGACTATGCTGGTTTAATGAAGTGGTAGTTATATGTTCTACTCCAAGATCCATGACTTCACTGCTCCCAGATTTCCACTACCAGGCATGATTCCCTCTTGTTGGGAAGGCCTTAAGTCCAATTAGAAAGCTATTGGTTATTATTGCTAAGGTACACACACCACCATTGTGCCTCTGGGGGGATTGTTCCATGCTGGTAGTTATTATATTACATAGGCGTCATATCTGGGTAGAAGTACTGGTTGCTTTTCTCTTTTGGAAGCATACATGCCACTTTCTGGTACCATGAAAGCTAGTCCTCAGGGCGGAGGCTTTCAGGTCAGATCCAATTTGGGCCTCTGAGTACTGTCCAATGGCCTCTCCAGTAATAGGGGTTTACCTTCCACCTCTGGGGCAGGGGCAACCCAGGGTAACAACAATAGCCTATAATGTTTTGGGAGTCTCTTGGAGAACCCTGACTAACAACTCAAAAGATGAATGTACATGCCTGGTGTCAGGTTTGGTTAGAAAGTCTGTGGCTCTTGAGGGATGCACTGTCAGTCCAGATAGGAAGTTTTCATTTAAACTATATTTGTTTATGTATGCATAGATTTACATGTATCATAGTTATTTTATGCAGATAGAGAATAGTATGATTCTTTATGACTTTTTCTGACTTTCTTACTATTATTTCAATCTTCTTTCTGTGTTTGTCTCCTTCCTCATCTGTAAGTAAAGCCCACCCATTTTCCCATGTCTCCCTTCAGATGACATGGACACTGCCATTCCCTCTCTATCCCTGCTCTCCCCGCACTCACAACGATCCCTTTTTACATTCTTGGTTTCTGCAGTTATGCTCATTCTCCAGCTTTAAAGAAACTGATCAACTCTTGCTGCCTACCGATATTTTAAAGATACAGTGGAGTTTTTTCTTATGTATATTGAATGACAGTTCCTAAAACAACATTTCACTTTATAATGGGAAGTTTTTAAAGATGAATACTCCCATTTATAAATCATATATATCTTTATCTACCAAAACATCATCATCAACAATAACAACAACAACACACACACACACACACACACACACACACACACACACACAATGTGCAACACTGAGTCCATACATGGGTGGTGGTTTCACAGAACAGTAATACCCATGTCCTAGCAGATTGTTAGTGATATTTAGGAAGATCCAGATGATTTTATAAAATGAATGTGTATGAAAAATTATGTGGAAGATTAGTGGGTTTCAAGATGATCAACACACAATCACCAACGTTCTGACATCCTCACTAAATGTCTATGTATATTTCTTTGGCTCATCTCTCACTAATGCCACTTTATGTCTGACCACTTAGTTTATGACAAGAAAAGTTTTCTAAATTTGTTCTTGTTGCAATGTTAGCTTGAATGGTTTCCAAATACAAGAGAGACAGCCCTGCTCCCAGGAATAATGGCCAGTTCTGAGTTATTTTACATCGAGTTCCCCCTTATTTTTCCTTCACCTACTTATTTGACTACTCTCCCCTCCCCTACTCTAGTCCCAGGGATTCAGGGAGGACTTGCCCTTCTCTTGCTGTGACTAGTATTGGGCCACAATGCTGATTCGGGAATGGTTGTCTGCATTCAGACTGATCTGTCAGGGCAGAGTCTGAGGATTCTGAAAGGAAATGAGGTAAAGGCTGTATGTGACTGAAGAGAAATGAGGAGAATGCAGAATTAAAATCCTGGGAATGAGAAATGGGATCCCAATGAAACCATTTTTTTGTGTTGTATTCAGTCAGTCCTGGTACCTCTAGAATTTTGAGCTATGCTTAATTTCGATTAAAGTGAGACAGATTCTTTTTATCCCATTAGAGGTTATATAAAGGATCCTGACTCCTTTGTTTATTTTCTTAATTTTTTTAAATGGAAATCACCAGAAAAATCACTGATAGATGTAGTAGATTTTATAAACCAGCCTAAATGATCTCTGTCATTCCTGCTGGTTTTGTGGTAGGTGGTTTCCCACAAGTTAATGGCCCCTTTCAGGAGAACACACTGGGTAGAGGACAAACAGAATACTCTGGAGATATCATTCATTCAAGGTGGTAACTCATGTGGTTGAAATGTGGTAGAACTGACTTCATACCCAAGAAAATAAGAATGATAATGATTTTACCTTCAAACCACCACCTCTCTCTCTCTCTCTCTCTCTCTCTCTCTCTCTCTCTCTCTCTCAAATGTACTTCTAGACACTGAAGTCAGAGCATCACACATGATAGTTCTGAGCTACATTTGGCAGTCAAAACCATCATTTCCATCTCAAATATGAGAATTAAAATAAAAACAAAAATGTACCGTAAACTCAGGAAATGCCAAACTATTGTGATTGAATAAAAATCAATGTGGTATACTACATAAAGAAAAAAACATAAACATCAGCTTTTATTTTTTCTGGGCTGGGAACTGAACTCAGACCTTGACATTTACCAGGAAAATGATTTAACACTCAGTTTTATTTATAGTCTTCCAAATTTTTAAGTTATCTTTTTCTCTTTGAAAGAGAAAATGGGTGTTGTCTCCCATAGTTGACCTTTTAAGTAGGTCAAGATAGTGATCCTAATTAAAATTTGCTGAGAGTCTGTGTTTATACTGACACATGGTCTGACAGGTATCTTGTTTGTTTGTTTTAATTTAAAGATAATTTACAGCCCATAAAAGGTAGGAGATTAATGATCCTAGAAATTGAAATCAGTTTCCTACTCACCAACTAGTGACAGTCTACCTAGGGAAGCCATGTTTCCACACCAATTTGTCTCACCATCAAGAACGCATTTGTACTCCATAATAATTTGGTCATCTGCTTTTCTTTGGAGATTGCCCACAAAGGTGCTAATTGCATTGATGAATCTTGTTATGTTCACATGAAGAGTTATTTTGAGTTTTCTACATCATTTTGTGTCATTTAACTACTGGCATGTAAGACTTTTGTTACTGACAACGCTACCATGTTTGGACAGCAAGACTTTATAACCCATCCCACAATCACTGATGGCCCTTCTCTCCTGCTTTTCAACATAAAACCAGAATTGTTTTACATTGAGCTCTGAAGACCATTTGACATGTTCACTGACTGATGCCTCAAATAGAGTGCTGCAGTGTGAGAAAATCCGCATGGTGTTGAGTAATGCAGAAAGCCTCCAAATCAGTTGATACTTTGATAACAGCTAGACTTCACATTTTAAAGCTTACAATAATTTTCCTAGCCAAAGATTTTTAGCTGTTTTTCACATACGAGCTACATATAGCCATTTTTGATGACGCCCCAAAGCAGACGCCTGAATGAGAAAAAAAAAAATGTGCAAAGAGCATGAACAGGCAGTTCACAAAAGAAATAATAGAAAAGCTTAACAAGATGTGAACAAGCAGCAGCAGCAGCAGCCATAAGTGAGCCGGCACTAACAACACTAGCAAAACATTTCCCCTCCCATCCCTGAAGACTAAAATGAGCAATGATACATAGTCAGAATGTTAACAGCCACGAAGTGTAGCTAGACAGGGACACAGAGTTCCTTTAGTCCAGTGCAGTAGTGTTTATAAAAATCATTCTGCTAAGAATAGTTTTCACTTTTGGAAATTTATTCAAAAGGAGCAGTTGGGAGTGATGTAAAAGAAAAGCAGCAGCTTGGGGGGATGTTCCCAGCCACAGTGAGCCGTAGAAGGGAAGCAGTGTTCTTATTTGCTTCGTTTTCTTCATCTTTGTGTCTTCCACATCAAAGAGCATGTCTGGCATATGATACGGGTTCAATATACATTTAACTAATTCTTGACAGTCTCCAAATGTACCTTATCTAGCTACCATTAAGTCATTGAATAAAATAAACTCTCCTACAGCCTTACAATAGAACGTTTATCACCTTATGAAATAATAATGCCTATTTGTATTTAATTGGCATGGGATGTCATTTACAATAAATTAAGTATCAAATTAGAAGATAGTGTGATTCTAATTTTGAAAATAAAAATCATAAAAATGTTTCCAGAATATAATCTATACTCTATTGTTTTGGATGTGGTATATATGAGTTAGATGAAATTCAATGGTTTTTATACAATTATATTTTCAAATCATCCTAAAAAGGTTATATATTGGTGATATACTTAAAACAAAATACATGGATTTTACAATATTATAAGATACTGAAAATTTCTCTGAGAAAAACAGTAACAGAAACCTTGAAGGAAAAGACTAAATTTATATAAAAGTTAACTTCCCCTGTATATCCTACTTTCTTAGTTGGGGTTTCTACTCCTGTGATAAAACACCATGACCAAAAGCAACCTGTGAAGAAAAAGATTCATTTCAGCTTACACGTCCCTATCATAGTCGATCATGAAAGGTAGTCAGGGCAGGAACTCAAGGCAGGAACCAGGAGACGTGAACTGCAGCAGAGGTCATGGAGAAATGCCCTCTGTGGGGCTGGTTCTTCAGGATTTGTTCAGCCTGGTTTCTCAGAGGTCCAACAGCCCACAGGTGGCATCACTCACATCAATCATCAATCAAGAAAAATGCTTTTCCATAGGCCAAGCTGCTGGGGCCATTTTTCTCAATTAAGTTTCCCTTTTCTCAAAGCATTCCAGTTTGTGTCAAGTAGACATGAAACTAACCAGTACACCCACCATTAGCTACAACTTCACTTTTGCAAGTACAGTGGAAAAGGAGAGACTTGCTGGTGTATGGTGGTAGGCAGAGACAGGTAGATCTCTGAGTTCAAAGCCAGCCTAGTCCAGCCTGGATAACAGAGAGAGTTCCAGTACAACCAAGGCTACACTTCGCAACCCTGTCTTGAAACCCCTCCCCACCCCTGCTAAAAAAGAGAGGGGCCAGAAAAGAAAAGCCTTTGTCATTTTTAGATGCATAATTAAGTATGCACAGATCAAGTGCTGGGATGTGTGAGAAGTATGGGATTTTCTTCAAAATAGCAAGGAGTTGGAAAAAGATAGGAAAAGATTGTGGAGGGAAATAAAATTAGATGTGACTAGATCATTGTTAAAACTAGGTGGTGAAGGAATTTGTACAAGTTATTTCTAGTTTTTTTTGCCCATGTTTTAAGTTTACACAATGTAAAAATTTTAATACCATACATAAACATGACATAGAAAGCATGTTAAGGGGAAACATTAGCCAAGTGAATAATGACAAATTAGGATAATTCTTTATTGTATATTATAAATCAGTTTTCAAAATTAAATTAATGAAGTAATTGATAGACAATTCACTAAAGAAAAGAAGAAAAGATGATGGCAATAAACATATGAAAATAATTTATATAAAAATAGTTTATATATAATCAAAGAAATTATTTAAAATGAGATAAAATTTCTGAATTATCAGTGCTGTTCAGAAGTTACAAAAGTCTAATTGTGGTTCAAGTAAAGTGGCCTTCTGAAATACCATTAAGAAGAGTGTGAATTTCCCTCTTGGGCATATACCCAAGGAATGCTCAATCATACCACAAGGGCGCTTGCTCAGCTATGTTCATATCAGCATTATTTGTAATAGCCAGAACCTGGAAACAACCTAGATGCCCTTCAACCGAAGAATGGATAAATAAACTGTGGTACATATACACAATGAAATACTACTCAGCAGAGAAAAACAATGACATCATGAGGTTTGCAGGCAAATGGAGGGATCTAGAAAAAATCCTCCTGAGTGAGGTAACCCAGACTCAGAAAGACAAACATGGTATGTACCCACTCATAGGAGAATACTAGGTGTGGAACAAGGATGACTGGACGGCTACTCACAACACCAGGGAGGCTACCTGGATAACAGGACCCCAAGAAAGACACGGGGATCGCCCAATGACGGAGAAATGGATGAGATCTACATGAACAGCCTGGATGTGAGTGGGGGTAATGAAGGGCGAGGGTCGAGGAAAAGAGAGCTTGGGGGAGCAGCAGAGCCCAGCTGGATTAAGAACAGAGAGGGAGAACAAGGAATAGGAGACCATGGTAAATGAAGACCACATGAGAATAGGAACAAGCAAGTGCTAGAGAGGCCCACAGAAATCCACAAAGATGCCCCCACAATAGACTGCAGGCAATGGTCGAGAAACAGCCCAAACTGACCTACTCTGGTGATAGGATGGCCAAACACCCTAATTGTCATGCTAGAAACCCCATCCAATGACTGAGGGAACTGGATGCAGATATCCACGGTCAGGCCCCAGGTGGAGCTCAGGGAATCCAATTGGCGAGAAGGAGGAGGGTTTATGTGAGCAAGAGTTGTTGGGACCAGGGAGGGATGGAATACAGGGATGAGTGGCCAAACGAATGGAAACACATGTGAACTTTGAACCAATGGCTGAGGGGCCCCCAACTGGATCAGGCCCTCTGAATGGGTGAGACAATTGATTGGCATGATCTGTTTGGGAGGCATCCAGGCAGTTGGACCGGGTTCTGTGCTCAGTGCATGAATTGACTGTTTGAAACCTGGGGCTTAGCAGAGACGCTTGGCTCAGCCTGGGAGGAGGGGACTAGACCTGTCTGGACTGAGTCCACCACGTTGATCTCAATCCTCGGGGGAGTCTTTGCCCTGGAGGAGAAATGGAAATGGGGGGTGGGCTGTGGGGAGGGGGGCGGGGCGGGAGGGG
>CABHPQ010138437.1:0-23260 GCA_902168405.1 Peromyscus aztecus | reverse complement strand
GGGGGGTGGGCTGTGGGGAGGGGGGCAGGGCGGGAGGGGGGAGAATGAGGGAATCCATGGTTGATATGTAAAGTTGAATTATATTGTAAAATAAAGTAAAATGAAAAAAAAAGAAGAGTGTGAATTTCCAAACATTTTTATACTTAATTTTTTAAAAAACCTTAAAATATTGTTTCTCCTTATACTAAGTAATTTTATTTCTAGGAACTCAAACTATAAAAATAGTCATGACTGTGCCCAAGAACTTACCCAGAGAACTCTATCAAATGATGTGATAATAAGGAGAGAAATGCTCTAAATAACTCAACATGGAAACATTAAGTCACTATTTTGGATTTATTAAGTAAACTTCCTTCAAACTTTGGTCCTTTGGAGTTAATGGTATGCCATAGATATTGATGTCATGGGACATGTTGGATAGTTTCCCTTAATACTGAACATGCTGAATATTTGGGGTTGGGAGAAATGAATAATAAAGTAGCAAGAAAATGTGTTGATTCTATTTTTTAATTAATTCATTTTTATGTGGATGTATGTATTATAGATACTTTCAAGAAGGTGTGAGGATGTGTAAATGCATGTGCAAGTGTGTTGTGTTTGCCTCGGTCGATTTCCACTTTATTTCCTGAGACAGGATCTCTGACTTGACCAAGAGCTGGCCTCTTTAGATAGTCTGGCTACTCTGGCTACACAGTTCACACCAGGGATCCCTATGTCCACTTGAGGATCACTGTGATTACAGGGGGACCACCTCATGAGCCCAGCCTTTATGTGAGTTCTGGGGATTGCCACTGTGTTCCTCATGATCGCGCAGCAAGTGTTTTATCTACTGAGCCATCTCCAGAGCCCCCAATTTTATATTTATGGTAATAATTATGCAAAACATATGACATGTAAAGCAATATTTGCATGAATGCCCCAAATAAGAGAGGACTTTCAAAATTTGTTTCTTAGAATTACTTAGAGCTAGACTCTTAGCAGCTCAGGTTTTTATTTGACTTCTCAATATGAGAAAATATCTTGAAAACAGTGGTGGTGTTTCAGATAACTGTCCATGTAATTGCCCGGAGCACACACTAAGATTGGCAGACAAGTGTTATGTGGATGGTCTCTACAGGAATTTCAAACACGACTTTTATTTATAAAACACATACCGTATTGTCAAGACATTCTGTTAAAAAGTGTAGGGCACTCTGAAATATAAAGAGGCTTTCTACATCATGAAACATGCACTAATTTTTATCATCAGTGAAAGACATGTGTTAACTCTGTTCATATTTGCATTAGCATCCATGGAGTTTCAGTTGCATCAAAGAATAATCAGTACTGGAGACAGCAGTGAGCCAATGGTCCCACGCTTACAAACTTAGATAAGTTCCTGATATTGAAGCTAACAGACAGGACTGCTATTCACTTGAATGTTAAAACTGTTCACAAAGGTGCAGCCTGTAGGAAATGGTGGCTGTATTTCCTTATATGCGGTTGTGTGTCACACAATCACACTCAGTCAGTGGGGGACCACATACGACAATAATCTCATAAAACTAGAATGGAGCCACGATTTTCTTACTGCCTCGTGGTACAACTGTCCCACTGTCACAGTGTGATGCACGGTTCACATGTTTGTGGTGGCACTGGTGCAAAGAAACCCTCCGTCTGCCAGTCACAGGAATGCATAGCCAGGAAAGCCCATATAGAGTTTGATAATGACGATGAATGACTGTCCTACCGACCTGCGTACTTTCTATGCAGTACTTTTATTATTATTTTATACTTCTACGTATTAAAAATATTCACTGCAAAACAGTATTACCTATTTACGGGCAGTAGCCTCACATAGCCCATATTTCTGGCTGAGTTGGTTGCCTCAAGTCAAGTGATTGGCCTACAGTATTTAAGCTGTGAAAGTACACTGTGATGTTTGCACAATGAGGCAATTGCCTAATGACACATTTCTTAGAATGCTCAGAAAGTGTTCCTGTTGTTAAGTGATGCATGGACAGGTATATTAAGAGCTGGCTAAATTAGTGAAGGTACTTTCTATCTTAATGGCTAAAATGATAGTGCTGACCAGTCATTTTAAATAAGAAGATAATAATACTCTTTTACATCACACAGACAAGGAGACATAGAGAAAGAACATTCTGGTTGAAATAGTAAATCATGAATTAGTCCTCTTCGGTGCTAGTTACCTGAGAAACCAACTACTAAAGCCGAATGACTTGCAGAAGGTAGTCAATGCTAGATGCTGATTGGCCGAAGAAGCCATGATGTATTATTTATCCAAGTGGCAAGCAGCTTGAGCAATCTCTGATGTAATTTCAAGCTTAATTGTTTGGGAAAAAAGGGTAAATGACACATGAATGAAACCCAGGAGTGACACAAACCTGGGAGCTGTAAATGCAATGAGAGGAAGAAACAGTGCAGAGGTGCAGAGGAGCAGCATGTATCAGTAAGCGCAGCTCTGCTGGGGAAATCATAGCAGACACGTTTACTAAGCTCTGCTGGGTCCATCAACTGTATGCAAGGGTCCTCTAATTGCACACATACTTTTGCAGGTTTGTTAATACATTGTATGTATTTTCATGGTCAAGTTATTACTTTTCCTTATTGTTCTTATTTAGTGGTTGTAGAGATTAATGGATTTCACTAGTGCAATAGATCTGTTTATTCAGTAGGACTGGGGAAAATATGATCATTAATAGGGAATCAGTTAAGAGAGAGTTTGAGAACAGCACAATGCATACCATTAGGTTTTACATCTTAAAAATCTGATCATTGAAAAAAACAATCTGATCATAGTGATTATTTGGATGGGTACCATCAGCACTTAGAGAAAAACCATCATATAGCTGCAGTTCTTCCAAGTCTTTCATTTTCTTTCAACCTAATTTGCCCACAAAATATTGTTTACTCAGATGACGACATCAAACTTTATAAGCAGGCAAACTTGATTCTTTATTTCATCATATGGCACACAGTGTGGGTCTGGCTTCATTCCTGAGGTTGCTAGCACACAGTTTTTAGTACATCTCACCAGTTACGAGGATGTTGCTTTCACCAATAATCAGGATTCAGCATGGAACACTGTTTTCCAGAATGAGTATTCTCTACTAAAAATTGTCTTTTTCTAAAACAGTAATATATGGATTTTAACATTTATTAATGAGCACACTGTAGTTTAAAGTGATATCAACTAGAAACTGCATTCATGCTATTTACAATTAAGGCTCCCTCTGGACTTTGCACTCTCATCTTTAAGATAACATTTAACTAGCTCTATTTCTGCAGAAATCTTCCTGAAGCCTCCTGGTGTTGAGTGTCCCCAGACAGGCTTGCTCCTTCCTTTCAGCTCGGGGACGGGGGGGTCCAAGTCTGTCCTCTGCCTGGCACTTGCCACCCAGAACTCAACTCGCCTCTCTTGTACTCTGACAGCTGGTGGCACAAAAACTCACGCCACCTAACCCTTTCTTCTTCCTCTTCTGGAGAGGTCAAGGAACCCCATTTTGTTCCATGGGGATTGGCAGAATTTTGGAAACAAAGAAATGTGTGTCTGTGTGTGTGTGTGTGTGTGTGTGTGTGTGTGTATTATGTGTATATGTATGTGTGTGTATGTATGTGTGTGTATATATGTGTATTATGTGTATGTGTGTGTGTGTGTGTGTGTGCAATACTTATTAGTAACTGATTGCTTGTGCATTATCCTTTCCAGTATTCACTGAGATCCCTCCCATTTGGCATTAACCTCACCTACCAATATAGTCTACCATGGCTCAAATCAGTCTCAGTTCAGATAAATCTACCAAAATTGACTTGTGTCTGAGTACTCAGAAGTAAACTAGGGTTGTGCTAGTAAATTTTGACAATGTGTTCTGGGATTTTTTTTTAATAAAAGTAAACAAGTCTCTTAAAATCAGTTAAGATAACACATTGCATTAACAGACAAACAAAAAAACTTCTCTGTATGCATAGAAAAACATTTTTAAAAATCCTACATCAATTTCTGATTATAAACAGTACTAAGCAAGCAGAAATGGGAGTGAATTTTCTGTTTGATAAAGAGAATCTATATTAAAAAATACAGTTAGCACAATTCTATTTATTTATTCTTTTCTCATATATTACATCCCGACCACACAATTTTCCCTCCTCTCCTTTCAATCCCTCGCCCCCCTCCACCTCCCTCTTCCCCAGTTCCTCTCCTCTGTTTCCCTTCAGAGAAGTGCAAACCTCCCAGGGATATCAACCAAACATGGCATATCAAGTTGCAATAAGACTAGACACCTCCCATCATACTAAGGCTGGACAAGGCAACCCAGTAGGAGAGAAAGGGTTCCAAAAGCTGTCAAGAGTCAGAGGCAGCCCCTGCTCCCACTGTTAGGAATCCAACAAGAAGACCAAAATATACAATCATAACATATATGCAGAGGGCCTAGGTCAGACCCATGCTAGGCTCCCTAATTGTTGGTTCAGTCTCTATGAGCCCCTATGAGCCCTGGTTAGTTGATTCTGTGGGGTTTCTTGTAGTGTCCTTGACCCCTCTGGCTCCTACCATCCTTCTTCCCCCTCTTCTGAATGATTCCGAGAATTTTGTCTAATGTTTGGCTGTGGGTCTCTGCATCTATTCCTATTAGTTGCTAGATGAAGCCTCCTTGATGATAATTTTTTTTTGGTTCCATGTGTAGGATGGAGGCTTGACTTGCAGAATTTTCCATTTTGTGATATAAACACTACCATTCTAGATAATTTTAAATTTCCAATATGATATGGCAGGATGAGGAATTGGAAAGAGGTAATAACAGTTGGCTCATGTGAACCAGTATGAGCAAATTTCACCACACATGTGACACTAGACTTATGAGATACAAGCTTCCAAATGTATTGAACAGCATGAAACAGACTTCAGAACCAATAATTTACTTCACCTGTAAGTTTTGGGGAATCTCACTTCAGGTCTTTGCTTCTTGTAAAGGCTATGAATTACCTGATTACCTAATTACATAATCTGATTATGTTATCAAGTATGTATATTTACTCAAATCCATCAGCTTCCAACATGAGGGCATAAAAACCATGAGGCTTCATCCTCACATGGTCCCATTGCTAAGATTACTTCAAACGACAAAATGTTTGAAATACATGCATGCAACAATAATCCAAATGAAAGATAGCAGACAAATTGTGTCAGGGGAGGGAAGAAGTTACCTAAGAACAAATAAGAGCTGGAGAGTTTTCTCTACAGGTCCTGCCAAGCCCAGGCAGTCCAACAGCCCACTTATAAAATAAACACACAGACGTTTATATCATTTAACCTGTTTGGCCTAATGGCTCAGGCTTCTAGCTATCTAGTTCTTACATCTTAAATTAGTCTATTTCTATAAATCTATACCTTGCCACCCGGCTTGTGGCTTACTGGCATCGTCACATGCTGCTTGTCATGGCAGCGGCTGGCAGTGTCTCTCTCACTCAGCTTCCTGTTCTCTCAATTCTCCTCTCTGTTAGTCCCGCCTATATTTCCTGCCTGGCTACTGGCCAATCAGTTTTTTATTTATTGACCAATCAGAGCAACACATTTGACATACAGACCATTCCACAGCACTGCTGTGCTTCCTATGGTTTAATATTAATAGGATAATCATGCACACACACAAAATACTCCTTTGACATTACATGAAGGAAGTCATTAAAAATCAATAATAATAGTCATCACAATCAAAAACCGATACATGTGGTATATAACATGTAGACTTAATTCTCCGTCTATCATAAGGACACATCACGGCATACACCAAGAGACATGGCAGGTCAGATGTCTCTTAAGTCCTTTGGAGAGTCCAAACTGTTTTACTGAATTTGGATGGGTTAGACTGACCCTATTGACTCTCTTCATCTGTAGACATTGCTGATTTATTTTCTACACTCAAAGCTAGGGCACAAACAATAGAACACAGCTTTCTAATGTACACACTTATTATGAGGCATGATGTAGCACTACATCAAGAGCAAATGATAGAGCTGGAGTGATGGCCCAGTGGGTAAGAGGCTTTCAGGCGAGCAGCAAGACCTGCACTCATTAAAAAATTGAATGTCGTTGCATGCACCTGGATTATGAGAGCAGGGCAGAAACAGGAGGATCCACCAGGCTGGGCATGAGCCTAGCTTCACGTTCAGTGAGAGATTATGTATCAAAATAATAAGCAAAACTGCTAGAGAAGGACACTTAAAGTCATGAACACATACACACTCCACATTCATATACATATACACACACATACCCCACAATCAAATGACATTTGCCGACTCATTTACACAGTATCTTTTCTGAAAAGAACAAGTTATGCTATTAACTTGGAGAACAGAGATTGAGTGTTATCCTGATCATCTGTTGCTGAGTAACAAATCATGCCAGCACCTGATGGTGTGAAGCAGCCACGATCAGAAGACAGACCCAGCTCAGACTGATAGTTTCTGGACATCTTTATGTTGGCCTCTTTGTGTGGCCTTACTACTAGATCTCTCCAGAACAGCAGACCCTGGACAGCTATATTTTTCATACAGCAGCTCAGAGCTTGAAAAGTCAATGTCCTTCAACAAAAGGAGGAAAATTCCTCAGACTTTCCGTACAAAGACCAGAGATGATGGAACTCTTAGTCTGCATGTTCTCCTAGCTGAAGCATCTCCAAGGAGGAGGGAAATCAATTCTATCTTAATTATTTAAATATATTTTTAACTCAATAACTAGAAGATAATAAAATGAAATGTTTGATTTGTGCTAAGAAATCACCATAACAAAATAATTACTAATCATTTGAAACTGTTCCCACACCCCTCTGTAGTTTCCCTTTTGTCTTCCTCTCCAACGCTAGACACCTATGGCACTGCTTTCTATCACCATTAACTGGCTCACATTTTCTAGATTTTATAACTATCATATCCTAAAAGATAGGTTCTTTTGTTTCCTTCTTTCTACAAGATAACTTTTCAGTTCATATACATTGTGGGCTCAACAGTTCCTTCACTCATTCTATGATACTTTGAAATGGGTAACCTTTATGTAGACGTCCCACAACCTGTTTACTTTTTCAGACACTAGAAGTATTTGAGTTATTGCTAGTCTAGAGATGTTACTAATAAAGCTGCTATAAGAGCACAGAAACAAAACTTTGAACAGCTATATACATTTATTTTACCTTTAAGTGGATTAGCCATATGCTAAGTGCATTTTTAACTTTTTAAAAAACAATCCCTCTCTTTTCCAGAGTAGCCATACCATTGTATGTTATCACCAAAATACTACAGTTCCGGTGTCTTTGTACCCTGAATGGTACTGGCTGTTGTCAAATTTCCAACAATAATCATGTAATGGTATCTCAGTCTAGTTATAGATTCATGTACTTTGGGACTAATATGGCCAACCATCATTGCATGTGCTCTAGTGTATCCATATAGACATTCTGATGAAGTGTTTGTTTGAATCTTGTCCATTTAAAAAATTAATTTTTTAATGTAATTATTGTTGAGTTTCAAGAAATCCTCATATGTTGAGTATATAATTTCACTATCAAATATATTTCTTCCAAAGACTTGTGTTGCAACAGATGGAGACCATTACAGAAAACCACAACCAATCATGTGATTCTTTTTAAAATAAAATTTGATATAATTGTATATTCACGGAAGTGCAAATATAGCAGCGTTTTCATATAATCGGCCCCCAGTCGGTTTTTCTGTTACAGTCCTTCATTTGGTAATACCTACCACCCCAGCTCTCTCACCATCTCAGCTGTGTGACAAAACTTTTTCTAGGGAGACACTACACGTATGTCTGTCCATCCCAGATAGGGAGCTCATGACAGACAGAAGCACAGATTCCACCAAAGCACAACCTGGTGAACCAATGAGTTTTATTAGGGTTATTTACAGGAGTATGGGTGATGGGTTACTTATAGGAGCAGAAATGACTCAAAGACAGCTGAATCACCAAGGCACCCCCCCCCCATGACATCTCACAAATCTGGGAACCTGATGTACACTGCACAGCCTGTGGCTAGCTCAATGTGTTAGAGACTGTCCCTTACAAGTGACTCGGTTGGTTTACCTCTTGGCCTATCCCTTCATGGCTACTGATGAAACATATACTTTACCTATACCCTCTTCATCAACAAGTCTCATGTTTTACTGAGACATAGTATTTATATGTCTTTGGGTATAAAAATGGCAATGAATAAAATGTTGAATGATCAATTCAGGGAAATAAACAGTTCTATTTCTTCAACCACGAATCTGTGGTGGGAATTTCCTACCCTTTCTAGTTATAGTGTTGAGTTTTGAGAGCTCTTCACAAACTATATACAAGTAAATTTTCTAAATCATTGTCTTTAAGTGATGTTAAGTAGTAGAATTTGATAATAACTTATTTGTGAAATAGTTACTTCTCATACTTTTCATTCTCATATGATCTTTCTTCCTTAAATAATTTTAACATCCTTTTTGTCTTTGAAGTTTTTGTTTCTGTTTCATTTTGTTATTGCTTTGATTGGTTTGTTGTTTTGAGACAGAGTTCTACTTTGTATCTCAAGAAGGACTGTACTCTCAGGCCCTTGCTCAGTCTCCTGAGTGCTGGAAGTGTACGTGTGCCACTGCACACAACTCCTTTAATTCCTTTCAGGTGCTGGTCTGTGTGTGACAAATCCTCTATTTGTTGTGTTTGAAACATCTTATTTTTGCTGGGTATAGAACTCATCATGACTTCTTACCTCTATAAAATGAATCATTTTCTTCCTATATTTATTTCAAAGAGCAATTTTCTTGATCATTGGTTTTGAGCAATTTGACTACTATGTGTGATGATATGCTCATGTTCTTGTTGGAATTCACTGAAATTGTTGGATAATTTTTGTTGAATTTGGAAAATGTCTCATTAGTTAAACTATTTCTTTGATTCTTCCTTGGCTTAAGGGACTCTAATTTGCATACATATGAAGTATTTTGGAGTCACCACTCAGATCCCATATCTTTTCATCTTTTTAATTACTTTTTGTGGTGTGTTTCGTTTTCAATAGCTTTTATTGCACGTCTTCAAGTTTACCCATCTTCTCGCCTGTGCCGTCCGTCCATCCATGCACTAGCTAGTCCAGCTGTCGTGTTTTAAAGTCTTCGGAAATTTGGTCTTTCTTTATCTTCATCATCTCTACATACTACGTCTCTGTTAGTTCCAGTTCAGCTTCAGCTGGGTGTGGGCCTTAGGATCTCCCAGTTCCACCACATTTCCGGTCTGCACTGAGCTTCCTGACTGTGGCTGCAGTGTGATCCTCCACTTGACTGCGTTCCACAGGATCATCTTTGGCATGTCTGATGGTAAAGGGGTGCCATCTCAAGCTGTGACTTAAAAGCCCTTTCTTCTTTAAGTTGCTTCTTGACAGACATTTGATGGCAACAAGAAACATAAGAAATTCAGGCGCCTTCTGCAGAACTCTGGACTTACTTGTCTCTGTGTGTTGTCAATTCGGCCCTCAGACCTCTTGTCTTTGTCTCCTCAGACAATGAACTACACAGGGAGTCTGGTGGACTCAGTGTAGACTTCCCTCCCATGACACAGTTTGGAGAATGTGTTATTAATTTGAAACAATCGTGGGGTTCACTTTATGTTTCTGCCCTCTCTTGGGAATGCCTTTCCTCCGTCACTTGATGTTTGACGTCACTTTTGTTGTTGCTGTTTCATAAGGAGGGATTATCCCTTTTTGTACCTTGGTTGAAGCTCAAGAATTCTACTTCTTGGTGAGACAATAGCATAGCACCTGTGGACCAATATTTAAACAACATATAGTCATTATGAGTGTGTTTTTTAGACAAAGAAAAAGGAATCCGTAGTTTGGGAGCTATGATCATTTTTCATGTGCTGTCAATCTTCCCTCATTTCATCCTCATGGGAACCTCAAGAAGCTGGTTTTATTATACATCCTACTTTGAAGCAATAGGTCACCATAACTTAAAGTTCAAAAGGGTGGTATCTGTCTGTCTCATTAACTTCTCTCATTAACAGTCTTCGTCTCTGTCTGTCTGTCTGTCTGTCTGTCTGTCTATGCTCAGCCTTTATGGTCCAGTGGAGTGTTATTCACAGGGTAGGATATATGACAGACTAGAAATAAGAAAACAAATTCCAGGCATTAATCACTTGATACCACTTCTTAACAAGTGTTGCATCTGGTAATTCAAACAGTTGTAGCTGACTGCAATCCCTTATCGATTGTGCCTCGTTTCCTCTGTTCTCAAGAAAATGCACAGAGAAGATAACAACTATAAATGAATTGCTATGTCCTTTCAACAAAGGTTGCCAGGAAAACTGGCTGTCCAAATGCAAAAGAATGTTTAAACCACACTTCATACAACAATAAAATATTCTAACACCGTTTAGAAAAGTAGCTCTAAGTAGATTAAAGATCCAAAACCATAAAACTCTGAGAAAACATAGAAGAAAGCTTTGCTTTGGATTTGGCAGTGATTTCTTGGGAATCACAACAGAGGTACAGAAGAACAATAACAACAAACATACAGACAAATCACACTGTACTGAAATGAAAACTTTCTCTGTATCAAAGGACACTGTGAACAGAAGAATAAACCACCTCATAGAATGAGAGAAGACATTTGGAATTTACATAGATGGTGAGTGATTCATATCTAGACTCTATGAAGAATTCTTACGACCTACCATCATCCAGAAAAAAAACAGTCCTCAACCCAAAAACAGGGAGAATGGTTGAATAGACATTTATCCACAGAAGATACACAGCGGCTGTATATTGCTTAGTAGCAGAATTCTGGTTATCTTGACCAAGGCCCTGGGTTTGATCTCTAGAGAAAGAAAAGAAGGAAGGAGGAAGGAAGAAAGGAAGGGAGGAAGAAAGGGAGGAAAGAAGGAAGGAAAAAAAGGTTTTCAACTTCAATAATTATTAAGAAAATTTAAGTTAAAAACGACAATGATACATTCTTTAACACTCATCAGGATGCCTTTTGTTAAATAATTAAACAAATAGCTATAGAAAATAGCAAATGCTGACAATGGCACAGGAAAATTAGAACTCTACATACTTCTGATGGAGACGTAAAGTGGTTGATCTGTTCTAGTTTCCATTGTGATTCCCATAAGTTAAACACAGAGTTAATATATGATCCAGGAATTGCACCTCAGATCACATTCCCAAACTAATTGAAGGCAGGCACACGAAGAGGCATTTTCATGTCCACATTCTTAACACTATTTTTAAACATATTTGACATATTTAAACACTATGTTTAAAACTAAAAAAAACAAAACAAAATAAAAAACAGACAGTGACCCAAATATCCATTGACAGATAGAAAACCAAATGTAGTACATATATACAATGGAATTTTTTTTTTTTTTTGGTTTTTCGAGACAGGGTTTCTCTGTGTAGCTTTGCGCCTTTCCTGGAACTCACTTGGTAGCCCAGGTTGGCCTCAAACTCACAGAGATCCGCTTGCCTCTGCCTCCCGAGTGCTGGGATTAAAGGCATGCGCCACCACCGCCCGGCTGGAATATTTTTAAGACTTAAAAAGGAAAAAAATTCTAACATATGTTCAAATTATTTCATTTGCTGAATTAAATAATTCAGTCAGAGAAGATAAATATTGTGTTATTCCACTAAGATACTTAGAAGAGTCAAATTCCAGAAACAGAAAGCAGAATAGTGGTTTCTAGAGTCTGGAAGGGAAATCTGCATACCTCTGTTTGTAATGAGTACAGTTCCTATTTTGAAAGATTAGTAATATTCTGTAGAAGGGTGGTGGTAATGGGTGTACATTGTGGATGACTTAATTACACTGAGCTATGTACTTAAAAATAATTAAGCTAGGTATCATGGTGTGTATCTGTAATCCAAGCACTTGAGAACCCAAAGCCAAAGAATGCCACACATTTAAGTCTACCCTGGCCTAGATAATGAATATCAGGCCAGCCAGGGGGTTACATAGAAAAAAAAAGAAAATAAAAAATAATATCAAATTTTAAATGTAAATCTTATTTTTATTGATCATAATTTAAGAAAAACATTTATTAGTACATATTATATAAAAATGAATATCTTTTTGACAAGGAATAATTTTAAAACACATGTGCAGTTTCCATTATGTTTAAGTTTGTTAACAAAACTGTCTGCCTCACTTTATCAATGAGGCTGCCTTCTATAAGAAGTATTACAAAATGTATCACTGCCTAATATTTCTCGCATTAAGAACGATCAGTATGCTGGGATGATGAGCGCAGATCAATGACAAGTAACCCAGAGCCTGCCTGATGTCAAGACCGAGGGCCCAGAACTGCCTGATGTCTCTTGCTCTCTTGTCTGTCACACTTTTTCCTGGCCCATCATACTGTGAAAGCACTCAGAACGTGGGAACACTTAACTGATCCAGGAGTCAGTATGGTGTCTTCAAATTTTAGAGCAGATGATTTGGATGGATTTGCACAGCTCACCTCATATGTATCTTTTCTTTGTATAAGGTTTGAATATAATCCCAGTTCATTATATACACTTTATATATTAAAACTAGGTCCTTGCAAATTCAATATGCGAAACACAACAAACAGACAGGGAACTTACCAAACACCACTCAAACACAGAAATCTTAACTCTTGAGAAGATGCAGCATAGAGATCTTCCCAGAAGTCCTTAAAAATGTCCTGTGATAACTAAATTATCTCAGCAAGTTGGGCATATTTTAGCCTCACCCATCTCTCTCTCTCTCTCTCTCTCTCTCTCTCTCTCTCTCTCTCTGTGTGTGTGTGTGTGTGTGTGTGTGTGTGTGTGTGTGTGTGTGTGTGTGCATGTTCCCATGTGTGGGTGCAAGTGTGTGAAGATGCATGTGGATGCTGGAATCAAAAGAAACAGGGAGAGACTAATAAGACAGAAAAATACCCAAACAAGCCAAAGTGAAACAAAAGGTCCACAAAAATGACATTTAGTTCATTTCGTGTTGGCCAACTCTCAAGTCCCCTGAGAGCACGGACTTGCCCTCAACTGTGGTTAGCATACCCAGTGACACTCCATTAGAGAAAACTGATTTTTCCTTTGCTGATGGATATCAATTGCAGATATCTCCTTAATTAGGGGTGGGGGGCCCATATTCAGCCTCCCCTCCCAGTGTTGGGACACTGTCTGGCTTGAATCTTTGTATGTCCTGTGCTTGCCACTGTGGTCTCTGTGAGTTTGTACATGCATCAGTCTTGTTGTGTCTTGAAGACACTGTTTGCCTGGAGTCATCCATTGTCTCTGACTTTTGGAATCTGCCTCCTCATCTGTATAGATCACTGAGCCTTGAGGGCAAAGGTTTGATGAAGCCATCTTGTTTAGGACGGAGTATTCCAAAGGCTCTAGCTCTCTTCACATGTTGTGGATCTCTGTGTTAATTTTCCATCTAATGAAAGACGCTTATCTGAAGTGGGTTGAGTGATCTGTGGGTACAGCAGTATAGAGATGTTAACTTTAAATGTAGTGTGACTGAATTGAGAGAGTGCAAAGAAAGAGAGGAGGCTGGAAGAAATGGAGAGACATTGGAATTCAGACAGCTAGAAGTCTATATGTACTCTTGGGTTCAGACTAGACTGTGTAACCTTACATTTGTTGCTTTCTCAGTTAAAGTGATTCACTCCATAATAAACTGCAGAGACTTAGTAAAACCAAATGGGATAATATTACTGGACTTCCAGCTTCAGGATTCTGAGTCCTACCATTCTACCATGTTGAATGGGAGAAACTAGAAAGCTGCATATACCAAGAAAAGAATACCTGGGAAAAGAGTAGATGTGGGGTTCAGGTGATGTGCTTCAGGCTGCAAGTAGCAAATTCCTAGCTATACATAACTTGAACAGTGGAGGTTTACTATTAGGAATTCTTGAATGGCAGTTTCTATGTTGACTAGTTAACATCTCACAAATGTCACAGCTGTGGCTCAGCTTTGTTAGTATTCTTGTTGCATCTCTGTCTCACTACCACCATCCCATGCTCCTGTCTTTATAAATGATACCTAAGCTAGCAGGGAGGGTGAGGTGCTTCCTGCACCTATCTGTTGCCCCTCCTACACCAGGAGACCTATCTTATGTTTCCCGAACCCCAGCCCTGGCATGGGAAAAAACAATTATAAGGAAAACTACAGATCTATTAAACTTGTTTTATCGACATGGGCTTGCCTTTTCTGAGCTGAGCTCTTCATGACACCTGGGTAAATAAATCAGAGTTTTGTTAGTGATCAAAAGAGAAGAAAGAAAAATGTGGGAAAGCAGAGTAATGATTAGAAAAACCTAAGTATGTCAAGGGCACAGCAGGAGCCAAGAGATTAAAACTTCACTTTGTTTTTCTGTATATTTGCATCTTATTGACTATTAAAAATTATATACATATGAGTAACATATATACATACACACATATATATACACACACACACACACACACATATATATATATATATATGTATATATATATATATATATATATATATATACATTCTTGGCAATAAGCATATCTGTCACCCCAGATACGTATCATAACTTACATATCAGAAATATTTTTTAAAAATCCTTTCTACCGGCTACTTTACAGTATTTTATTAACGGCCATCAGCTGTAGTTACCATTCTGCGCTCTACCACAGAGCACTGGAACTTACCTTATATCCAATTGAGTTGCCACAATTAAGAGAGTTGATGTTTCTAAATATAAATACTGTGTGATAGTGAGTTACTGCCTTGGCTTTGGTGATTTTGGACTGGGGAAAGATAGCATATGGACACAAAGTAAAAAAAACTTGAGCAGCTAGGCAGAATCAGGTTTTTGTAGCAAAGGGTTTGACATTGTCTCTATAAGAATAATGAGTCTCGGTTTACATTCTTTGTATAAAGGAGTTTTTCTTCTGTGAGGGAGAAGTACTATGGGATTTGAACGATGTCACTGAGTGAGGGAGCAGCTGAGGGGTATGCATGAGCGTAAAACACAAGGCAACACTACAATCTCAACCCCAAACCTAAGGAGGTGCTCCGACCTGCAGTTCCTCGTGGTGCCAGAGAACAAGACCAGCCCAGGATTCTTGAATCCTTCTGTATGTCCCTAGGAGTCCCTCTGAGAACCTCCGGTTTGAAAGACAACAGTCGAATGTAAAAATCCTCCTCTGAGCCAGTAACAGTCTCTCATGGCCACACTACCATGGTAATATAAAGGAATATTATCCACTCAATCTTGAGACTATGGTGGTTCAAAACAACATTTCAACTATATTTCTCATAGGCATAATATTATGTAAAGTGAGGACAGAAAAATAAATCAGAAAATGTCTTTTGTTTAGTGTGTTCAAATCAGATGTAGTGCAGCTCAGACTTACCCTGCTATTCAAGAACAAACACTTTCTTTGCTCTGTTTTTTAGTAAACGTATGCATCTTTGTTAAAGACTTAACAGAATCAGCCAAAAGTTTTGAGAATGGATGCAAGAAAGATGACAGAAAAGCTTAAGGGAGACAGCTTTCCTTGTTAGACTCCCAGAGACTTACAAGCATGTGGAGCTTACAGCAAGGAATTTCCAAAGGTTGGAATCTGGTGATGATCCATCCTATCATCCCACTGAAGAGGCAGGTTTCTACCACAAAGGACAGAATGGTTGAATTGGCATCAAGACTATCCATTCACTTCACTGTGGTGGTGTTGTATTTGTGCACCCCAACAAAACTTATCTGGGGATCAGAGAACACAGCCAGCCATCAAATTGGACATAGAGGCCAGACAGTGGTGGCACACACCCTTAGTCCTATCACTCTGGGAGGCAGAGATCCGTCTGGATCTCTGTGAGTTGAAGGCCACACTGGAAACAGCCTGGCGTGGTAGCACACACCTTTAATCCCAGGACTTGAGACCTCAAGTCTTTGCTTGGGAAGGACACACGCCTTTAATCTCAGGAAGTGATGTCAGGAAGCAGAAAGGTATATAAGGCTTGAGGACCAGGAACTAGAAGCTTTTTAGCAGCAGTTCAGCAGAGACGCTTTTGGGTAAGGATTCAGAGGCTTCCAGTCTGAGGAAACAGGATAGGCTAAGGAGGTGGCGAGGTGAGGTTGGCTGTGGCTTGTTCTGTCACTTTGATTTTTCATTTGCACCCCAATATCTGGCTCTGGGTTTTTTTTTATTAATAAGGCCATTTAGCAATTTGTCTTACACTTCACAAATTAGCTCCCGACAAAAATTTCTTTTAGATCCTTTTAAGACTAATCAGATGACATCTTGACTGTACTTGACTTGGTTTATTTCTGAGAGAATGATCTATAGGAGGAGTGATGGGTGTCTATACTTACAGGGCAGGCCCAAGTTAGGCTGAGGAGGATGGCGGCCTGGCAGGACTGTGGTACAAAGGGCTGTCACAGTTCTTAGATAACTCTCTTGGCAGAGCTTGAATATAGAATATGTTTTTACAGATAGAGGGAAGCTGTCAGTTTGTTGTAGCTGTTCTGAATGTAGCGTGTCAGGAGTCCATTTATTCCAAAATTTTCTGGAGTTGACACACATCCAAGGTTCTGTGGTGACCCCATTGCAGGGGGCTCTGTACGACACGTAATGTTTCACTTCTCTTCCAATTCCATAGTCCACATCTCTAGTTCAATGTCCAGGGATATTGCTGTATGGATTTGTCACACTCTCTGAGAAATTCTGATTCTATAACCCAAATACTGGACTGCCATCACTTGTTTAAAATTTGGAATGAAAACTATGAAAGACATACAATATAAGATAACCACTTTCACATGTTGTTTTTTTTTTTCTAAAAAGCGTTGGAATGAAAATGATGAACACAATTTCTTTCATCCATTTGATATATTCTTCACTTACTTTTGGAGGTACTAAACTATAGGAAAGGCCGCTGCTCTGTACCATGACAGAGTATTTTTATCTGGCCACTCAAGTATTTGCTCTGATTCACAGCAAGAACTGTGACCCAGCCATGGGACAGAGTCACATTTAAAATGTAGCTTATAATATGTCTTTCAGTAAATGGTCTTTTTTGCCACAAATCAAAGAAGCTATGTAGGGTCAGCCGAGCTCAGAACAGAGCAAAACACAAGTTGGTTGCCACCACCAGCAGCAGAGCTTCCAAATTTGGCTCATTCCTCCTAAACTGTGAACATAGAAGACAATCCACAGCCACTCAGGTATGACATGGCCTGCCCTTCTGGTTTTGTAAGTCATTTGGGGTCATTTCCAGGGCAAAGGCATGGGGTGTTCAAGTTGTTCAGATCTGGACACTTGTAGGTGAAGAGAAATCACTGTCAGTACTTACGTAAGGATAACAGGAAAGAGTGAGCTGGGTCCCCAGGAAACAGGACCACACTCACACTGCTCATAGAGAAAAAGTGGAGGCAGAGCTCTATGAAATGTAAACAAATATTCAAACATATCGACTAATGCTCTGTATTAAGTGGCCACGATATTATCACAGAGGCACAAATGAGTTTACTGTGGCAATCCCTTCCCAAGACAGCACTGGATGATGTCATGTGTGCTGCTCCCACAGGGGGTGGAAACTATGGATGAGGGATTTTGCTAGTAATTATGATGTAAGACTGCTAGGGGGTGAAAGGATACTTAATAAGGGTACCATGGGGTGGAGCTTTCAATTTTCTGCCTTCTATTTTGGTCATTTGTACCTTCTCTCATGGCTACCAGCACAGGGAGAAAATAAAGGGTGCATCTGGAGCCAGGGGCTCTGTTCTTGCACCAGCTGTGAGTCTTTCACGGGATCCAAAGCTGCTCAGAGTTCCCCACAGGAACAGGGCGTCCATGCAGGGTTTCTACCTTCCACATTTCAGTTCATACTTTTTAATAACTAAAACTAGTGATGGAGACATCCAGGAGTCACTTTTGTCATAAATCCTTTAAATAAAAAGCACACACAAGTACTAATTGAGAAATCTATTTAACGAAAATTTTTGGTAAGGAAAAAAAAAAAAAGACAGCCCACAGATTTTTTTTTGATGGTGTTGTTCTTGTTGAATGTTTCCAACTCTTCACTCCCTCAAAAAATGAGGGGTGCTGGTGTGGGGACAGAACAGAGAAAAGGAGAAAAGTGGCTTCAGCTCAGTGGAACCCTAAAAAATGCACATGAATCAATTATGAAAGAGAGAAGGTCCCTTTGAATGGGGAAAAGCTGATTGGAATTAAGATAAGCTTTGTTCCTATCTGCAAGGTACAAGGGGGAACTTTTCAGTGGAACAGAAAAGGGGGATTTGGGACTGTTTGGCTGCTTAATACCACAGTGCTTCAGAGCCCATGTGAAAATTTGCTGCTGGCTATTAATCATCATTGTGCCCCTGCAAAGAAGCTGTTACAATGATGACTATATGTCATTATATTCCCACTGTAAGTAACGAATCAGAGAGCTGGGAAAGTTGGATAAGAGCGGCTGAAAAACTTTTAAGCGGTCGAATCTATTTAAATAAATTTACATCACATTTGCTACTTTCTCTGGTATGGGAATCATACTTTAAAATGAAACAATATGGTGTGTTCATGGGGCCTGGTCTTTTATTCGCCGTCCCTGAGCCTGCTTTCCAGGTCAGCCTTTGCCAGCGCTGACAGCACACTTTTCTCATAGCCTCTCCTTCTCATAGCCTTTGGTTGCTTTCAAGTTCAATTTAGCACAATAAAGTTGTTATGCATGACAGTTTGGAGAGCAGAATAGGTGGTGTCTGGGCCCGCTGTGTCGCTACAAAGTGGGTCCATTCTCTGTGGGCCAGCTCAGTTACTGCAGCCTTACTGGTGGGACACAGCCATGGACTTTCAGCCGTTCCCATCCTGACGAAAACAATTAGCTTCAAACTGCACGAAGCCTCGGGGTCAGCCTTCCTTTGACTGAGACTGCGCCGTTTAATATGCTGCGGTGGATTTCAAATTTATGTTGATTTATCCTGTTGTGTCCCTCTTTTGTGCGCTTTATTTACAGATGTGTAAAGAACAGGGAAAGTTGGCGTTCCCCGTGCTTCAAGAGTTTTATTAGAAATCTAAGCCATTGTTTTATGTTTATTTTATAAAGAAATAGAGTTGAAACATGTCAGGCTTAATTCCATTAGGCTGAACTGCCCAGAACAGAGCCCTGGGGTTTGGAAGACAGGATCTGAAAGGAAGTGTCTCCTTGGCTGAGCATCACGAACAAGGCAAACAACAAACAACCCCCACACACCACCGTCAAGAGAGAGCTTTCTCCTGTGAGATGCCAGCCCCCAAAATCTTACTGGGACCTAAAAGTGACAGATCTTTTAATAGACCCAAAAGGTGATTTCTCAACCATTGCATGCCACCATGTGAACGTGTGTGTGCATATGGCTATATCCTATCAATTAGTGCTCAGTACTCATTGACATCTACCCAAGTACTTACTGTCTGTGACATAAAATTCTGTTGCCATGAAGTAAAACTTACTCAATTTTGATGCTGCAGAAAACTTCTCATGAGGGGCATGTACTGTCTTGTCTCTCTGAAGAGAACCATGCAACAAAGCAAATTTAAGTGCACTTATATTTGACCATGACAGTTGCCCGAGCCAGATCTCCCCACTCACTCAGTTCTTATAAACCACAGATTACTGATCTCACTAATTATAGGCTGTGAACATCAAATACATCTCCTTCTAGATTAGAAATTAACTGAGAGTATATATCAAAATCACTTTTCACTCTTCTAAAAGCCCATTTTGCTAAGTTATTTGTAAGATACTGAGTCATCATGTCATATTAATATTCACTTTAACTATGTTTTTAGAAAGAACAGTAAAAAACTGACATTGTACCCTGGAAGAAGTCTCCCCCAGAACAATCTGTATTCTAATGTAAAATTTAACATAATCATAAATCTTTCTAATCAAGTTATATCAGAAAAAAACAAAAATCTGTACTTATTTTTAGCAAATATGTGGATTATTTACCCTGGTCATGTCTCTCCTTTTGTTATTACTTTAATATTATTTGGAATCATTTTTACTTTTTTATAAGTCAACATTTTAAGAGATTTTGAAAATACAGACAAAAACAAATTGTATTGTGAGAGACAATAAACACACATGTAATAAAAGTACTTTTCTTATTTCCAAGTGGGACAATCTCTTTGACATTCAAATGAGCAAGTACCTCTAAACTTGCAAAACTCTTTCACTGATAATATGCGCTTGAAAACAGCCTTTTGTTTGTCTTGAAGAAATGTGTCAGAACCATATACAATTTTATCTATACGATGGCAGTGTGAAGACAGAATGATTAGATGTTAGAAAGAGAAGTTCACGTGTGTGAGCAGAAACACACGTGTGCAGACAGCACTGTAAAACTTGATACATGCTGATGGACATGAGATCTCCAGTGGAAACGTGGGGTGGCTTACCACAAAAGTGTGTCTCCTAAATCATAGGAAATAAAGGGGAATATTGCCAAGAAGCTCTGAGGATCATATGTAATATATTTATATAAAAGTTTTAGAATTTCACAGAGATTCTAAAATGTGTGCTGACTCCAGGGAAGACACAGAGTGAACAAGTGTGACTAAGTAGGTATCTTCAGTGAAACCACGTCTATGTGACTGTCATGGACAATGAGTGATATGAAAGACGTCCATAGAGAAGATGGCCAATCCCCAGGAGAGTTCTCCAGGAGAAAGGTAAAGAAGGGAAGAGAAAGGCACATTGCATAGCCCATTATAGGGAGTTGACTCAGAGAGAAATGAGTGCTAGAAAAGAGAAAGAAGGTAGCATTTGCCATAAACAGTGCCGGCAACTTTAGCCAAATCTTACCCAGGTCTTCTATGTCATTTTTGCTGGAATAGGTGTTCAGGACAGTATGAACTTGAGAAGAAGACGGTTGTCCTTGGCCTCAGCTGAAGCTTACCCCTTTCTTGCTTGGCATACTAAGGGAGGTTGGTAGATGCCCTCATCCATGGAAAGGAGTGGCACTTGTAGGATACACAGGACTGTTACAGAGGCGAAATGACACAGATAAAGTGTCCAGTCAAATCTCTTGCACGAAGTACTTATTCTATGTCGATCCTCTTTAGCTCTTGAAAATTTTACATGTTTGGCAATTCTAGTTCTAAAATCTCTCAGTGAGCAAGCCATGTCTCCTAACCTAAAATCTGATGCAGAAGGAATGGTTGGGAACAAGATGTTTCAGTGGGTAAAGGCACAGGCTGTTAAAACCTGCAGACCTGAGTTTGATCTCTGTAACCCACATAGCAGAAGGAGAAAACCAACTCCTGCAAGCTCTCTCTAGCCTACACATGTGCACACATGCACACACACAATACGTACTTTCAAATGTGGCTTTAAAACATATAATGAAGGAAAAGCAATTGGTAAAAAATCTTGGCAATAATGGATTTCTGGTGGTTTTGACCTGAGAAAATCTAGAACCATCTAAGTAGGTCTCTTATTGATGGTTGATTTTTGGTTATGTTTAGATTTTGTTCATATCTGTTTGATTACTGAAATGAATTAAATAACTGTAGAATATTCTTATCTTCTGTAGAACTGCTATCTTTCCATATGTCAACATGAAATTAAAGAATTTTATGATAACTAATAGATAATTTCCACAAAAAGTCTCCTGCAGCTTTAGAAATCTTAGATGTCACAGTCGAGAGACCCTTGGCATTGCAAGAAAGGATTCTGCTTAGCAGTTGGTCTTGATACCCTGAAATAGTATGCTTTGAAGAAACAATATTTTCATGTATATGAAAATATGAGCAAATCCATTGACATATTTAAGTTCTCAGAGAGAGAGAGAGAGAATTATACTTCCCAAGTAGCAAACTTCATTCTTATGCAAAAGTCAAGCTATGTATATGAATGGAGAACTGTGGGGTACAAGGACTTTTTTTTAAGTGTTTGAATTTTACTTTACCAATGTAATACTGAAGTCTTTAGCAAAATTTCAGAATAGCACTTTCAGAAGAGTATTAACAACACTGCTTACTACATGGTGTACATTTTCCGGCCCTAGCAATGATCTTGATCAAGTAATTGACTGGAGTTATTTTTTTTCTTCTATACTAATTGCTAATTAAAATCTAACATTGTCTATAGCCTTGTTTTAGAATATAATGTTGTTTGTGCATTAAATAGACTCCTGAAATTGAATATTATATCAGACTGGAAAAATAGATTCAATTCTATTAGCAACATCACATACTGTGTAAGAAAAACAAGCATATTTTTACTATGCACAGTACATGATCATACTGGCTTTTTCCCCCAAAAGTCTTTGACTTTTAATGTCATTTGATTAAGTTCCTTAATGAAATATTTTTGCGTGTTTAAGATATGCAAAATATTAAACAGCCTTTCAACTTAACTTTTAAATTTGTCTTTATTTTACAAATATTGGTGGGAAATGAAGAAACCATTAATTACATGGCTTTTCCCTGATTTCCTGATCTTTTAACTATTAAATAGGATATATTTTCTTACATCTCATCGTCAAGATTTTTTTCAAGACCTGAGAATATTGACTCAAACATATGATGTTAAATAGGCCATTTGTGCAACATACAATCTTTAAACAACTTTTTTTTGTTTTTACGAGCAAGCTGTTAATAAAGAGACATATGTGCTGTTTTATGTATCCACACGCCTTCCTACCATTTTTTTTTTTTTTTTTAGATCAACACCATAACTTACGTTGTCTTCAACACAAAGTTCTGGCAAGCTTCAATAGATTCATTAGTGGGTTTTTCTTTACAACCAACGAAGCTCAAAGAGCTCCTAACAATGGAGCTAATCACTGCCTCTTCCCTGACCCAAGCTTGGGTTTCCCTCCTTTCACTCCAGACTCTTATTTCATTTCTAAGCAACTGGATTTCCGTGGCATTCCCAGAACAAATAAATATCTCCCTTTCCCTGCTTACATCTTTTGTGTATATTTTTCTATACAACTGCCTGTATTTAAACTAGTGTGGTGATGGCAGGCTTCTTCAGGTAATCTTTCACTGGACATAAATGGTGTAGCATTAAAATGCAGATAATGTTACCTCAATTAGAGAACGCTGTGCAAAACTTGAAAAAGACGAAGCTAAATGTTTGGACTAAACAAGTAAGTCTATGTTGTTAAGAGTGGGGCTGGGTAAGTTGCATTTTCAATAGATCCCTTAATGAATAAATGTTAGACTGTATCAACAGTCCTGAACAGGCTTGTGGTTTGTGTGTGCATGAAGTGTAATGGTATCAATTGACC
>CABHPQ010138436.1:0-16176 GCA_902168405.1 Peromyscus aztecus | reverse complement strand
TAATTAATGCCTGTACTGTAAATCATCCAGCATGGTGACCGGTGAATAATGCTAAATTACCCAGATACTACTTTTTTGTTGTTATTTGGGACAGATCGTGAGAGGCAGGTTATAAGACTACCCCCTGCTTGCCAGTCTCGTTTTAAATACACCTCTGGCAGCCCAGGTTTGAGGATATGGGTAATCAGTAAAGGGATTCCTACCCTCTTCAGATCTGTTTGCCTAAGCACTTGCCAGTGTTTTTCCTGGAGCTGTTTGTGTCTTCCCATTCAGCTGATCCTCTGGCACACAGCTGAGGTAAGGTATAAATTGGAAGGATACGTGCACACATATTTTATATTTTTAGTTTTCTTATGTTGGCTGGACCCAGTTGAGGGTAAGAATGGAATCAGCTGGTTTTGGCATTTGGCTCTGCGCCTGGAACTGTTGGGCACATAGAAGCTGCATCGTCTCAAATCATTGTCATAATCTCCTGGTAAAGGAGATTTATTAGCCCCTTAAGTAGACTTGGAGCTGAGGCTGGAATCAAAGCAATAATTGGGAACAATGGGGCCAACTAAATCAGGGCCCAACCTTTTAAAGATGGAGGGCAAGATTACTTTCCAGGAGTCCAGGACCAGGGTTGAGTCCTCTGTGTACGGTGTCAAAGGCCACCAGCTTCCGAAGATGCCTAAATGATCAGATGAACAGAGCGGTGGCCTACTTGTTGTTTGAGAGGAACAAATCAGATGGATAGATTAGATGAATACATGATCCCCATGCTCACATAGGAGACGAACAAAACACACTCAGTATGGTAAGCACACTGAGAATTGTGAGCAAATTGGAGGTAGAGGTAGCTGAGTTTGGAGAGCTACTCAGAGAGATGACAAGCCTGTGAGCTACTTAACCAAGTGGGCTTGGTGTACCACTGGAACTTCTCCAAGAGCAGGGTGTGTGTGTGGTTTATAAAACAGTGAACTTCCTGAAGTCCAGGAGGAGGATGGATCTGTTACTCACAGAGCACCTGGCAATACGGGACATCATTTGTTTTGGCTGAAGGGAGTACTATTATCAAATCAGTAACCGATCTCATAAGAAACTTTGTTCTGCACCAGTGTTCATTACTTATACTCAAGACTGTATTTAATGCTCAGAACTCCCCAAGAAAGCATGTGTAGAGAGGTCAAACGATCTGCCCAAGGTGCCTCTCTGTGTAGTAGAGGAGGCTGCAGGTGCCCATTCGCTGTAGTCTAAACTCTGTGTCCATGTTCCAACTCTCAAAGGGGAAACTGCTTAATTCTCAGCCTCATCTACCATTACGGATGGCCTTTTCTGTGGGGGATCCTGACCTCTTCTCCTAGGCCTGCAATCCCTCCACAAGCATGTTTGTCTTCTTTGAGAATGAGTGAAGAAGCCCCCTTCCCAGCAGAAGCTTTTCCTGTCAGCAGCTTTTCTTTCTAGCCAGGGAACTCATCACAGGTATTTTCCAAAAAAGAAAGCCAGGGGAATCACATTTCAGTCTGAATGTGGAGAGAAAACAAAGGCCAGGACTTCAAGCTAAGTCTGAATGGCCCCTCGGCCTCCTTCTTGTGAAGTTGTTCACACAGTCCATACTGCCCCTGGTACCGAGTACAGCGTGCTTGTCTTTGTTACGGAAACTACTTCTCTGAGGGATCCAGGCAGAGGGATATCACCCAGTGACAGGCACAATGTGTCTGAGAGGAAAAGATAGACATGAATAACCTTCAGTTACCCTAAAGTACAGGTCACCAGCCCCTTAGTGGCTTTGTCTCAAGTGCTGGGCAGTTTCCTTGGTCCAGCCTTCTAATTTTTAGGATGCAAGCCCTTTGGAGCTGCTGCAAACATGACTTCTGCGGGTGGCCAGGCAGTTGGAGAGCTCTGTATTTGTATCTCATGAGAGGCTGGGGTCCAGTGAACTCCTGTGATGTGTTAAGTTTTCAGTGTGACAGTTCTGCTCTGCTATATTCCTGTAATGGTGCCTGAGTTAAAGGCTGCATTTGAAGGCCAGCAGTTAGGCTAAAATCTACCACCTAAGGGGTTGGGTGCAGTAAACATGCTTTCCTCCTAAGGAAAACCTCTTATTTGTAGTTCGTTGCTAACCCAATTAAATGTTGAAGTGGTCACCCCAGAGCCTGCTTTTTATTTCCTGAGAAACAATCCAAACTAATCCATATTCAGTAGCTTCTAAGAAAAGTCTTATTCCAACCACTCATGAAGAAACCAGCTTCTTTGAATCCAGACGGGACATTTAGAAATCACAAAGAGCTGTCTTGATAGAAAATGCAAGAGAGTGATTCATTATTACTCTGATTGGTTTGGGAGGGGAAAATCACTGGGATTAATACCAGTACCAATTGGGAATTTACTGTGGAGCCTCAATACCACAGGGAGATGCCAAGCCACATCCTATCAGCTTACAAGTGTCTTGGGCACTACACCTACTCTCAAACTAGTTATAAAACAAGAACATGTCTACGGGGTCAGGTAGAAGAGAACATTAATCTCGCTCCAAGCTGAGCAACTGGATGTCCCAAGAGACAAGTAACAGCTATTAAATGGAGAGTCACAGTCCCTTCTTAGTCCATTGTGCTACTTGTCTGCACAGAACTGTCACCACAGAGCTCTTGTTGTCAAAGAATCAAGTCCTGTTCCGTCCATCATAGTTTTAGCAAGTGTGAGATGAAACATTGGACATTCCTACTTATCAGGGCTGATGATATACAGATAATCAGCCAAGAACGTCTGTGGGAGGCTAAAATTAATGCAAATGCACTGTGCGCCCCCACAGGCTCATCTCATTGCAGTATTCACATTCATGCATTAGTTTATGTGTAGTGACAGGTGGCTGTCATCTGAGCTGGGTGTTCAGACAATGTATGTAGACATACACTGTATGGTCCCTACCTTTAAGGAGTTTACAGTTCACAGTCACATGAGATAAAAGAGAAACACATTTCTTTCTTTCTTTCTTTCTTTCTTTCTTTCTTTCTTTCTTTCTTTCTTTCTTTCTTTCTTTCTTTCTTTCTGTCTCTCTCTCTCTCTCTCTCTCTCTCTCTCTCTCTTCCTTTCCTTTTTTGGATTTTTTTTTTTGAAACAGGGTTTCTCTGTGCAGCTCTGGATATCCTGGAACTCGCTCTGTAGACCAGGCTGGCCTCGAACTCATACAGATGCACCTGGCTCTGCCTCCTGAGTGCTGGGATTCAAGGCGTGCATCGCCGCCGCCGCCGCCGCCGCCACCGCCGCCGCCGCCACTACCCAGCTAGAGAAACACATTTCTTTTTGGTTAGTGCTTTTTCAGGACCTCCCTTAACTCCATCCATTTCCATTGTCATACACAAAATTCTGTCTTACAAGGTTAGAGTTTGTTTACTTTGTTTCCTTCACTGACTTTTGGGGTCAGAGGCAGTGTCATGTTCTCCACTATGCTCATGAACAGTTTAGGAAAACACTGACTGATCCAGAGAAGGGACTTAATAATTATGGGCTAGATAGAGAAAACCACCAAATTGCAATCGATTAGGTTCTACCCTTCCCGTAAGGCAGGCATGATTCATAGTGTTCAGCTTACTTTTGAAGTCAGATGTTTGACAATCACTTATCTTCTTTTTAAATTTTACTGTGCCTATTCTTAAACACTTTAAGATGAAACAGTGTTTGGGCTGAGATTGTGGTTTAATTTAGGGGCAGATGAGTTTCTCTACTTCATGAATCAAACTACTACATTTTCTTAGTACCATGCATTAGCCTTTTGACCATTGTTAGCTGAAACCATTGAGAATCCTGTATACCACAAGACAGAGCAAGGGTTTCAAGCCAGGATGGTGTAAGTCAGGAGATGATGTCTTGGTAAGTTTACAGAAAAAATTAGAATGTGAGCTTAGTTTTGAGGGACGGGTAAGTTTCCAGGAGACCAAGAGAAGAAGGGAGGCAGTGGAATAGTCTCATAAGCATCATTTGTTTGTTATCCTTGGTGACTCAGATGAACAGGAATAGGAATAAAAATAACAGGCAAAGGGTTAACTAGCCAGTGTTGTACGAAAGCCCTCATATAAAGATAGAGGGGCTTCATGTCCTCTGTCAAGGAAAGAGGAGGGACTGCCATGTCACGTGAAGTGGAAACATCATTGTCATTTTACGTTATCTTAATCTGAAGGTAAGTGTGATGACAAGATGTGTGTATGAATGCCAAATTGATGATGTGGAGTTTTATAGCTCTGTGCTGTGTCAGTTTAGCTAAACTGTAAGGTTCTTATGTGCATGCATGTGTGTGTGTGTGTGTGTGTGTGTGTGTGTGTATGTGTGTATGCTATGTGGGCACACATACTCATACATACATATGTACATACATGCATGCATCTGTGAATGAAGGTCAGAAGTTGACATCTGATATCTTCCTCTATTGTTCTTTCAATCTATTATTATTATTATTATTATTATTATTATTTGATATATGGTCTCTCGGTAAACCTGGAGTTCACTGTTTATGCTAGAGTAGCTATAGAAAGCCCTGGAACCCTTCCTGTCTGAGTCTTCCCCCGATCCCTTGCCAGCGCTGGGGTCACAGACTTGCCATGTCAAGCCTTCATGTGGGTACTAGGATCCGAACTTAGGTCCCCATGATTGTACAGCAAACACATTACCAGTCTTTCCTACCCATAGACTTGAACTATCTTTCTGAGAATTTCCTTCCCTGGACCATTCCAGATGAATGGTGACGAGAAATCAGCACGAGATTGGAGGAAAAGGAGAAGCAATAGCTTGATGCTCTGAAAGTTAGGTCTGAGTTCGAGACAACCGTAAACACAAACGCTGCCACTCACCTATTGTCTCACCTGTTAGCATGCAACAGCAGCTGGACCTGAAGTTCCTTCAGCTGCTGATAAATGACTTCTTCCAGTCACTTACTTGACCAGGGTTAGAGGTGGTTAAACAGTTTATCACTGTGAGTTCCATTTTGCCCTGGATTTTACACCTCACACCCAGCTTCCAGCCGTTCTTCCTGATTGCAGCCCTAGCTGGTCTTCGATGGCTTCAGGAACGACATCAGGCATAGAGTCGATACCTCATGTGGAATATTTATAATAAACTCTTTATTCCACCTCACTCATAATGCCCCTGACTGGTATATCCCATAAAAAGATTCATGAATGTTAGTATTTAGAGACCACTCCTCAACTTACAGGGAAGCTATAGCAAGCAAATATGACTTGCCCATGTGGCATACAAATGAGCTATTGGTCCAGTTTGCTAACTTGCACCTTAGATCTTTGACCTAAGTATGCATCACATTCTTCTTTGATGTACATATGGGCCTGCAATCAGCCTGTTATATCAGATCCTATTATCTGTAATAAGCATTTAATTGACCCAGGCACTTGGTAAGTGGTTTACATATGTTGTCTTGTTTAATCCACACTACCCCCTGAATAGATATGAAATCTGACTTACTTCTCTCCAGCTCCACCACTCTGAGCTGTCCAGTCTCCTCCAGCTCTCTGTTTTTACGGCTCATCAATGATCCAGTCTCTATACAAGGGGGAGATTTCACAATGAACTCCACAGGTGTGTTCCTTTTTGACTTAAAACTTCTCAGGTTTTTCTCATTGCAACTGGAATAAAATTTACCAGGCCAAGAAAGGCCAGTAGGAGCTCTCTCTTTTCGGTTACACTCTGCTTTTTCACCATGTTAAACTGCTGTGCCCTTTTCTCTCTTTCTAAAACATTCTAAGCTAATACCTGGCTGTCTTCTCTGTCTAGAATGTTCCTTGTAGTCCTTCTCATAACAGATGTCGTTGTCTCTGAGAGAGCTTGCCTGCACATTCATGTCTCACCCTTGCCTTTGACCGCTTACTCCTTACCCCTCTTTCACTTCCTTCCGAATTGTTCCCACTCCCTTCTCAAGAAATTTGCCTGAGGTGCCACCGCAAAGAGCAGAAACAATATTTTTGCTCGGGTCCATTTGGCTCTATGGGTGGCACTTTATCCATGATGCCTAGCTCAGCTTTATTTTCCCCTACATGTCTTCTCTGCACTCAGTAAATATATCACAGGATACTAGAACTGAATGGAACTTGGGATGACTAGCTATTTCCTTGTAAAGTCATTCCATAAAGGTAACTACTTAACAACTATGTATTGAGGCTTCACAGTGTGTATTACTAGGGTAATTGAAGATCATTCACTTATAACATCCTAGGGATTTACAGAAATCTTTTTTTTTTTTTTTAAAAAAAACTGATTTTGTTTCAGTAGCCCTTAAGTTTTCAGTTTCAAAAGTTTTAATGAAGCTGGATCCAGTGGCACATGCCTGTAATTGTAGTACTGAGGAGGCTGAGGTGGGAGGGGCTAGACTAAGGGAGACCCTGCTTCAGAACAAACAAAAATGACTGAATTGTAAATGCCCTGTCTTGATTTTCTCTGTTTAGCTAATTGCTTTTGAGAATTGAAACTCGTGATTTCAATTCTTTAAATTCTAAAACCAGGAAAAGGAATGTCTTTTAAGAAAATGTTTTTCAGGCGTATGTCAAGAAAAGACAGGAGCTGATAGCATCTGATAGCCAGAGACCTGCAAGGACATTTCCAGATCTGCTGCTGCAGAGCCGTGTTTAGCAGATAAAGAAGCTGAGACCCCATAGAAATGACTCATGGAAGAACAGGGTTAGAACCATGTGCAATTCATGTGGCACATCAGTCTGTCTTTCCTCCTTTGCCTCCTTCTTCTGTAGAAACAGCAAAGACCCGGCAGGCTGACTTGAAGCTTCAGACGGTACACAGGGAGCTAATTCATAGATTACCCTTCCCTGTGTGATAATACTGTTACACGTTATCAGTCATTCACTCACTAAGAGCCAGTGCCCCGCCTGCCTGCCTGCAGTGGCTAATCACTCTACATCTGCCATCAGCTCTCTTTCCTCCTTATCAGAAGATTGTTTTTCAGAAAAGTGCCGTGTTGAATTTCTGCCTCCCTGACTATTGAAGACTTCATGTTGGGACAGGCTAATGAGGTCTGAATTACAGCATCAGTACCACATCAGAGTAGAGAAGTTGGGGACTCAGAGGATTTTAGAATCGTAGTTACCACAGAGGCCACAGACTCTCTTATCACTCAATTTTGCAGATATATGATTCAGAGAGAAAGGGGAATATCACTTAACTGTCCACATTGGTACTGCTAGCTAATGCTGACCCAGTCACAGCATCTTCCACCACAGAAATGAAGAAATTCTACTTCCTCTTTAGAATCAAAGCCCACCATGGTGCCTTTCTCTAAGAAGATCAAAGCAAACAAAATGTCTTTATTATTCTAAGAATTTTGTGATAATTAAGAGATAACAATATGAAATTTCTTGCCATTGGGTTTAGAAAATGCTGTTAGCTCTCCCTGCCCAACTTCATGTGACAAGTGGAACTGAATATATTCATGGTGTACAACACAATCTTTTGATTTGTGACATGATATACTTTGTAAAAGGATAATCAAAATGAAGCTAATTTAATAGATCCATCACTTCACATAGTTACCCTTTTTATTATCTGTGTCAAAAATGCTTAATAGCTTATCTCAGCAGATCTCAAGTGTATAATACCCTATTAATTATAGTTGCCATGCCATACAGATCTCTATAGTTTATTCATCTTGCATAGCCAGTATTTTACTCTTTGACTAACACATCTCCATTTCCACAAACTTCATGCCTTAGCAATGCTCTCTTTCTGTGATTTCAAAGCCTTTAGGTGTAAGTGAGAACATACAGTACTTGTCTCTTTGTGCCTGATTTATTTCACTAAGCACAATGTCTTCCAAGTTCATACATATTATCTCAAGTGACAGGATTTCCTTGTATTTATATAAAGTTTAGTAATATTCCATTCTATATGTGCGTGGTGTCTTGTTCATACATTCACCCACTAATAGATGCTTACTTTAATTTAACCTTCACTGTTAAGTACAGTGCTTCAGTGACTGTAGAGATACAGATGTTTCTTTGACATACTAATTTCATTTTCTTTGGAGATACACATACACAGACACACAGACACACACAGACACAGACACACACACACACACACACACACACACACACACACACACACCTCCAGTTATATACCCAATAGTTGGATTGCTGAGTCGTATAATAGTTTTATTTTTATTTAGAGAACTCCCATACTACTTTGAACAATGTCTGTGTCAATTTATATTCATACCAACACGTAAGAAAATTCCCTTTTTTTTCCATATCCTTCACCCCTTCTTATGTTTGTCTCTTTAATGACAGCTGTTCTAACAGATATAACATGGAACTTCATTGTGATCTTGATGTTCATTTCCTTGATGATACTGATATGCAACGTTTTTTTTTTTCAAATATCTATTGGCTGTTTGTGTATCTTCTTTTGAGAAGTATCTATGCTTGTCCTTTGCCTATTTTAAAAACCAGGTTATTTCTTTGCTATTGAGCTGTTGAGTCTCTCATCAATTTTGGATAATAACCTCTTATCAGATGTAGAGTTTACAAAAAATTTTTTTGTAAGTCATGTTTTCCTTTTCTCATTTGTTTTGTTTGCTATGAAAAGTCTTTATTCTTTTATATTATTATTATTATTATTTATTCTTCTCTCATACATTACATCCTGATTGCAGTTTCCCTTTCCCCATTCCTTCCAGCACCTTCTGAGTGATTATTTTCTGAGCAGCTGCAGAACCGTGGGTGAGAGAGATTTGTCCCAACTGCTAGCCAGCCGGAACACAGAAAAACTTTCAGTTACAAATGGCGCCAAAATGTGGGGCAAGAATTTCCACCTAAAACCTGAGAAAGCTTTAAAAAAAAAAAAAAGATTCTAAAACGGAGCTAAAAACAGCTTCCTAGTGCGTCTCTCAGACCAACCACTGCTAGCTACAGTATGGCGGGTTTGCAGCATGTTGGCTTGACCTGCATGGGCAGATTCCTGCCACTGTACACAGTGGCATCTGCAAGTTGTGCAACATGGTGCATGGTGTAGCTTTTGCTAGTACAGACAAAAAAAAAAGGAAATAAAGAAAAGGTTTTTGGGCTATGCTAGATGAAAGCATAGATGCAACTGCTTCCGAGAGTTGGTGGTACACATGGATCCCAGAGCCAGAGCTGGCAGTAAACGTATTACTACCATGTTGGAAAACTGAAGTGGGTCCTAGTCATTCTACAGTTTAAAGCAATAGATTCACAATAAGTCAGATTCAGATTAAATAAACCTCTAAATGGTTTACGGTGTGTGTAAAAATGTATGTAGGCTTGGAAGAGTGAGGAAAAGGAATATAAACACTTACATAAAGAAATAGTTATAAAAAATTAAGTCTTTAAAGAGACAATAAAGGTAATATAAAAAAATAAGCCATGTAAAGATGGATATTACACAGAGAGTCTGGATTATATTGTGTTTGGGATTTTTCACTGCAGAAAGACATTTGATTGTAAAGGCTACTCAGTTAAACCAATATGTATATTTTAAAGATATCTTGACTTCAAAACTTGGATCTAAGAATGTGTTACTTTGGAAAAGAGGTTATGCTTTTGTTTCCACATAAGATTAGAACCTATGGATTACTTTGAAGCTAATATGGTTTGACAAGCCAAGACCCCCTGAAAGGTCTCTGATGATACCATGGCCCAGATGATCCAAAATCTAGAACGGCTTCCAGGCAACTGGCTCAGACAATGCAGCCTTATAGATGCTACAGCTAAGATTTAACTATAATTCTTAATTTTCTCAGGATCCCCATAAGACTACCAGTGCCCTCTATCAGCAGGAAGTAGCCTAGAACACTGTGCCTACCTACATTCCCAAAAAATGGATTATGGATGTTTATTTTTATTTAGGTTGTTGGTTACAAATTGTTATTGGTCATAGTCAATCTCTTTCTAGAAGAAAAAAGGATATGATATGTAAATATAGGATATAGATATGATAAGATAAAAGGATAGATTATTGAATCTACTTTTAAAGAGCAACTTGTTTAAAAATATTTTAAAATGCTATGGATTTTAGTTTATTGATACAAATTTAAAGTTAATTTTATTATACTATATGTATATTTCTACTCTTGTTTAAAGTATTTTATGCAACTCATTTGAATATGTAATGTATAATTAAGAAATGCAGATTATTAGTCACCTTTGATAATCAAACTTATAGTCTTGTTAGTTAAGTTTTCTAGATATACATAGATATATTTCAGTTAGGTAGGTAATCTTCAAACACTTCAAAGACCTACAGAATATGGCATTTAAACACTTAGATTTTTCTAGACAGTGAGACATGTCTGCTCTTGGCAGCACCCATTAACTTCAAAGAGAAAGATGGACATCGAAGACACTCTATATGGAATTTATCTTCTTCTTGGCAAAAATAGCCATTTGGGCAAGAAACTGTTCTTGCCTGGACTGCTTGACAAAATGTTGTATCGACTGGACTTGCAGGACCCATAGGAAGGTCACCACTGAACTTTGAAAGGCAAGATGGTCCTTCAGGTTCCTGCTTCGCAGAGGAGACTGCCAAATATTCTACAGGACACACAGAGAAGCGACTAAAAAACTCTAGGCCTGTGGGCTAATGATGGATGCCCCAATGTTACAGAGGAACTTTGGATGACTGTCCAGGTAGCCAGCTGTCTCTGTCATTCTAGATTTTTGGAAGTTGCTTACAATGTTCTTCCTGTTTACTTAGGTAATATTATATCCTTCTGAGGTCTTTGATGTAGTTGAAGACTAGATAGTTATAATTATGATTTTCCTTGGTTATGATAAGAGATAAGGTAGATGTGAAACCTTATACCCACAAATATAGGATAGATAGGATATTTTCTTTAATTTTGCCAAATAAAAATAGACTAGATATTATAACTATAATTCTTGCTTGATAACTGTTTTGTTATATGTAATTTTATTATGTTAAAGTTAAAACCTTCCTTTTTGATTAGACAGAAAAGGGGAAGTGCTGTGGAATGTCTCTCTGTATGCTGTGAATGTGTGTTGCTCTGATTGGTTGATAAATAAAATGCTGATTGGCCAGTAGCCAGGCAGGAAGTACAGGCAGGATAAGCAGACAAGGAGAATTCTGGGAAGAGGAAGGCTGAGTGAGGAAACACTGGCCTGCTGTCCAGGGAGCAGCATGTAATGGCACACAAGTAAAGCCACAGAACATGTGGCAACATGTAGATTAACAGAAATGGGCTAAGTTTAAGTGTAAGAGCTAGTCAGTCATAAGCCTGAGCTAATGGCTGAGAAGTTTTAATTAACATAAGCTTCTGTGTGTTTACTTGAGTCTGAGCGGCTGCAGATTGGGCGGGACACAGGAAAACTCCAGCTCCACACCCCCCCACACACACACTTCTTATTTCCCCCAGATTCACTCTTCCTCCATTTCCCTTCAGAAAAGATCAGGCCTTCTAGGGATATCAAATGAACATGGCATAACACGGTAAAATAAGACTAGGCACAAACCCTCATGTCAAGGCAGGACAAGGCAACTGAGTAGGAGGAAAAGGGTCACAAGAGCAGGGAAAAGAGTCATAGACAGCTCCCACTCCCACTGTTAGGAGTCCCACAAGAACACCAAGCTATACAACTATAACATACATGCAGAGGACCTAACTCAGACCCATACAGGCTCCGTGGTTGTCTTTTCAGTCTTTGTGAGCCCCTGTGAGCCCTGGTTAGTTGATTCTGTAGGCCGTGTTATCATGGTGTCCTTGACCCCTCTGGCTCCTACAATCCTTCCCTTATTTTGTGGGATTCCCCTCATTCCACCTAATGTTTGGCTATTGGTCTCTGCATCTGCTCCTGTAAGTTGCTGGATGAAACCTCTCTGATGATGATTGGGCTAGGCTTTGATCTATAAGTATAGCAAAATATCATTAGGAATCATTTCATTGACAAACTCTTTATTCTGATGTAACACCATTTGCCTGCTTTTGCTTTTTTTGTTTGAATTTTTCAAAATATTTTTCTCTTGACAATCATATATATATATAGATATATATATATATATAGAGAGAGAGAGAGAGAGAGAGAGATTAGGGTATTTTCACACACACACACACACACACACACACACACACACACACACACACACACAGTTACTCTTTCTCATTCCCCTTCTCTCCCACTGAAACTCTCCTTTTTCCAATAATCTTTTGGTGGTGGTGGTGGTGGTGGTGGTGGTGGTGTGTGTGTGTGTACCCAATGATTTTAATTAAGGCTGGTGACATGAGCATAGTAGGGGTTATTTACTTAAACATAATAATTTATCAGCTATACCACTGAGAAAAATAAGAACCTCTCCCATGATGTATATTAACTACCTATGGACCTAGGGAAGGAGGTTCTCATATCTTCAGTGAATTTATGAGTGCAATGGTCTTGTGGTGTCTGGAAGACAACTTTTGCAGCACACCTCTGTAACCTCTAACTCTTAATTTTTTTTCTGTTCCCTGAACTTTTGGAGGTAGTGGTGATGGAGAGTACCAGGCATGAGCTCCCTCCCATAGAGGAGGCATCAAATCAAATTAGAGGGCAGTTGGTTACTCCTGTAATAGCTGTGCCATTATTGCATTGCTGGGCATATCTTGCCAGCAAGTCATTAGTATAGTTAGCATGGTACATAGCTGGGTAAAACTGTTAATAGCCCCCCCCCCCAAAGTCTACATAGCTTCTTTCAGCACTATCAAAGCTAGACAGCAGGGAGGGAGTTTTTTTAGCTCAGATCCAGCTTGATTTCTCAATATCTTGCAACCCACACATGTGGTATCATCAGAAATGTGGTCTTATGATCTTGTCCTGGCAGGCAAACAAGAGCATTGTTCTTGGCTGTGTTATAAGGATCATATCCAAAAATCCGTTTCCCAGACCAATGTCAGAGTATATCCCCAGTGTTTAATAGTTCCAGACCACACATTTAAGTATTTATTTAGAGATTTTTTTTTTTAGAGATTTTGTTTTTTAAATGTGATGTGAAGTAAGGATTCTATTTCACTGTTACTATGTGTATGCTTATTTTTGCCCATACAGTTTACTGATGAGATTTGTCACTTAAAATTTTTCATCTTTGACTTTTGAAAAATTTGATTGTTTTCATGAAGTTCTATTTCTATTTAACCTATGAGTTTTTTTTATTTTCTCTTAAAGTTCTCCTTTGGCACAAACCAAAAGGCCCAACTCCTCCAGCAGATGTAGAAATGTGAAAGCCTCAAGTCCTCCAGTTCCAGGTTATTTTTCATTACCCCTGGGAGCACTAGATCTCATGCCATCACGGATATACTATTTTGATACTAAACAGATTTCTCAGAAACTCAGGCAGAGTGCCATCTCCAGGAGCTGTCTCACAGCATTGTCCCACAGTGCGGGATCATGGCTGCTGTCCTTCAGTCCAGGCTTTGCTGCAAGAGGAGAAGAATTGCCTTGTTCAGCATTTGCCTCCCAAACATGTTGGGGAAAAATGTATCTACAAAAATCTAAAAAGTTATTTGTCTGGCATGGTTTCTATCACTGCAGAAGGATAGGATTATTCCATAGGATAATTCTGCTGTACATCAAAACCTGAGATGGGGATATGTGTTCAAGTGATTCCTTGAGTGTTGTCAAGGAGAAACAAGTGAGAAAAAAAAAAAAAAACAGATTACAACACAGAAAGGGGCTAAACAGAAATTTGGCCCCACTGATGTCTCACTTCAGACATGGAGTGTGTTGAAGGACAAATTACACTACAGAGTGACTCCCAGCCTAGGGGGAGGTGAGCTGGCCTCTTATACCCCTGACATTCAGTCATTGGCACCTGGCTATAGAGATTAGGTGGTGTGTGTGTGTGTGTGTGTGTGTGTGTGTGTGTGTGTGTGTGTGTAAAGCCTCCTGGTCAGGGTGGCTCCCATCTACTCAAAGTCTCTCCTTGGCCAAGCACAATTCTCCAAAGAAAAGGATATTGAATTAGAAATTTCCCCAGCATCTGATGGCAACTGCCTGGGTTCACTGGTTGGTAGAATGATCTGAACAAAGTCCCAACAGCAATTCTGATGCAAGACACAAAATCATTTAAATATGAGAATTGATCCACTAATCCTAGAGTTCCCAGAGATTATGCCTCACTATATATTCCTTTCCACAGACTTAATTAGTGAGTAAATGAAGGCAACAATGACATAAAAAACAGTCTTGTGGTTTAAAGTGGCTATGGTTAAAGATGATGTCCAAACACAGCACTCTATCTCTGTATTCCATCAGCTTAGTGAAATACATAACCTTGAATGTTATACCATAAATCACATTTTACATTCATTTTAATGACCAAGGGTACTGCCATATACTTCAGTCTTACAGACTGACCAATAGGTGGCACCAGAAACACCATACTTACTGTGGCTAATTTATGCAGTATGTATTTATGTGCTAAAACTTCAATCTCTTTCTACATAGGTCTGCCATATTGAAAAGGGATTCGTAACATTGACTCCAATCTCAGACTTGGTAACTTACAGTTCAGCTGTTTTGCTATTTGAGTTCTTTTCATAAGGTAACTTGTGTGAGGAAAAAAAGTATGATAGGGCCAGTGAATTCAGAAAGAAAACATCTATTCATTGGTAGCAGGAAGGAAAAACAACTGGAGATCTGCATCCTTTACCTTCAAGGTCTCTTGAGTGTATAGATGCTGGAGATTATTAGGAAATATTTGAATAACAGGATAAAAAAGTCAAGGATCCTGCTTCCAAAACATGAACTTTATTCTCCACTAAAAACAGACTTGGATGCCGACCAAGTCATCCAAGGATCACCCTCGCCAATATCTGACCACAGAGTTCCACTCTGGGAAAGGTCTGTGAGTCTGCTGTTCCTCATTTTCAGACTTGTTTCTTTTGAAGTTTGCACTTTATTGTTGATGAAGGGAAGTAAAGCAGAGGGCACTACCTCTTACAGCTGACTTTTTCTTTTTTCGGAAATCCAGCTCCTAAGCTCCCTTCTGAGAGCAGACTATTCCAAGGAGCAGGGGAAAGTGCTGGACTGAACTGGGATGCATTTACTAATATTTCTGTAATCAATATTTGATCTTCCAACCATATTAAATTTGGGATACTGAGTCCCAGAAAAGTCATGAAGTCAGGAACTCAATCTAGTTTCTCTGCCGACAAGGCCAAGGCTAAACCTAGATGTGCAACTGGCTTGTTCTACAAGTGTGACTGATCTTTTCACCTCACGAGGCTTCAGTTTCCTCCATAGCTTCCAGGCACGTTCCTGCTAGAAATGTGCAGATTCTGAACAGTACGTGTGGAGTGTGGTGTCTTGTGTACGGATTGGGACTTAGAGGTGTGGCTTGGCACCCGAGTCACTAGGAAGGGAGGGTAAATCTCACTTTGATGGCGGTCCAAGGTGGAAAGTGACACAGCTATTATACAATGTGTTAAACAGCCTGGTTCTTGTGTTTTGAGGGGAAAGCAAAGACCAAGACCTGATTAGCCTTTCCTATACCTATCACCGGCTTATTAGGCTGTGAACATTGTGCCTCTGGGAACTTTTCTTTCCAAACGAAACGATTCCAAGCTTTGGAATGTCTCTTTACGTGGCATAATCCCTTCCATGCATGCTGAGCATTTTTCTCACTCTTCTCTCTGGAGACGCTGCTAGCTCTGCTCTGCTCTGTTCACTACCACTGCTACTGTTACTGTTATTGCTATTATTAAAACGGAGTCTTGTTATATAGCTTAGGTAGGTTAGCGTCGTACACACACACAGTTCTCCTGCCTTTTTCCCAGTCCTGGGATTTCAGGAATATGTTTGCTCTGCCTCTTTGGCAGCAGGACTGATTGAAGGGAATTTGTTCTACTTTTTGTTTAAAAGCTAGAACCCAAGCCTGGTGGCATAGGTCTGTGGTCCTAAATGCTAAGGCAGGAAGATACTGAATTCAAGTACTTCCTGGGTTACATAGTGAGTTTGAGGCCAACCTCAGCAACTTAACATGTTACTGTCTCAAAATAAAAATTAAAAAAATAATAATAAAAAGGGCTGAAGATGTAGGTCCATGGTAGAGTAATGGCTAGCATGTGTGAGGCCCTGGTTCCATCCCTAGTACCAAAAGATAAATGCAGTAAAACTGTTCGAGGACACATGTAGAATGGACGTGTGTGTGTGTGTGTGTGTGTGTGTGTGTGTGTGT